>JANHGB010016600.1:0-12848 GCA_026283785.1 Coracopsis vasa
GCCTTGAGCACTGCCAGGGATGGGGCAGCCACAGTTTCTCTGGGCAGTTGGGTAGACACCACTGCTGAATGATGTAGTGGTGTATGAAACTTGAGTGGATTTTTCTGCCTCAAAAGCATTTAGGAATATGAAAACTGTTAAAGGTTTGAATAAAGTGCTAGTGATAACTTTTCATTGCAGATTGGATACAGTCCTTTACCGCAAGTGTCAGGGAGATGCCTCCCGTCTCTGCCATACCCATGGCTGGAATGAGACTAGTGAGCTGATGCCTCCAGGGGCTGTTTTCTCCTGCTTGTACAGGCATGTGTACAGCACAGAGGAGCAGGGAAGGAGGGTAAGTGCTCCACTGCAACTTACTGCTCTTTGATCTGTGATAGAAGAGTTGCACATATGTTTGGAAGTTGGACACACTGTACTGAAACTGCAAGAACTCACAAAAGCTACTTAAAAACATTTACCTGTAGGTGGTACTTGCACTGCTTCAGATGTCCAACTCCTAAAGTGTGCCTTGAAGGTCTCTGTTGTTCTGGTAAGACAAAATAGCCAACATTAAGATGTGACAATTGCACACAGGGGAAAGTGTGCTGACAACAGCATGTGTATGTTTGCTTAAACACAGTGCAAGTCCTCCCCCTTGTCTTTCCGAAGAGAAATGTGATTCCTTGTAGATAGATAGCATAGCTGCAAAGTTGGTTTTATGAAAAGAGGAGTTCCAAGCCCAACTTTCCTAGGCTGTTTCTAATTAATTTTTGATTGGAGTACAACTTCGGATTATACTGCATTAAATTCTTCCTGTTGATACAAAGCATCCTTTCAATTCTTTGGAGCATAAATGTGTGTAAATATGCTTATGCTGGCTTTGAACAAGACAGTAGGGATCTGACTTGCTGTCCTGCAGTCTGGAGATCCACCATCATCACATTTGTTTGGTTCAGAGCTACTCTTTACAAGTTTGCTGCCCTCTCTTGCCTTTATGAAGGCACTCCCATGAAGGCAGCTGGGTACTTGGTTCCATTTCTTTTAGCACTGTAGTGTGCACAGCCCCTAGGAGCTGGTGGGTTTACACAATTGCCATCTGCTTTGACATCTCATTTCAAAAGCAAAGTGAAGGTTTAAGAATATAAAACTTTTTTTGGTGGAATGAAAGGACCTTCCATCCAAACCAAATGATTTTTTTGGACCCTGGATCACTTGTGGGGGACCCAACAGGCTTGTGCTAAGCAGCACAGGACTTCTGTGCTTTTGGGGATTGTTGATGGCATTCGTGGACACTTGGTACTTTACTTGGCAGCATCTTGTTTGTATTGTGTGAATTTCAAGACCCTGTATGCTAAAGGCTCTTTGCCTTCTTTTCAGCTATCACGAGAGTGCAGAGCAGAGGTCCAGAGAATCCTCCATCAGCGTGCCATGGATGTGAAGCTGGACCCAGCCCTCCAGGACAAGTGCATGATTGACTTAGGGAAGTGGTGCAGTGAAAAAACGGAGACAGGGCAGGTACTGCACACAGTAACACACTGCTACTTCATGTAGCTAGAGGGGTGGGAAGTGCAAAAAGGGGATAAAGGGACATCTTCATTAGCTGTCTCTTTATTGCTGAGAATATATTAAAAATGAGTGCAATTTAAAACATCATCTACACTAGACCAAGAGATGGAGGTGATATAAAGAAGCTTTGCACCTACTGCATGGCTTCAGTAGTGTATGTTTCAAATGTGTAGTGGAATGAGAAGGGGAAAGGGGATAATTAACACAAAAGACTTTAATGAAGCAACCCCACCCTGACTCTTATTTGTAATACTCTATTACAGGCTTAACATTTCCCACGTAAACTTTATCCCATTCTCATTTGGCAAATACTGACATGCTTCCTGCGTTTATACAGAACTGAACTAACACCTGCTGCTACTTAACAAAGCTTCAACAAATATTTTCAAGTTAAATTGCTGTGCCCTGACAAGGAGCCATGCAACAGTAGACCCAGTAGAGCATGAACCATTGTCTCTTTGAAGTGCCCATCATAGGTTGTAGTTTGGGTACTTAAGGTTAGGCAAAGGGAAAATGAAGTGTGATATTCTGGAAGTGAAAGCATGTCATACAGCTTTTGAAAACAAGCAGTAACATCCTAGACCAACATTCTCAATTACTACTACCTATATGTGTTCTGGGAGTGCCAGTAGAGGAGTTGGGATTAAATGAAATTTAGGACTTTACAAGGAAGGGACAGTTTCACAGGAGTTACAATATTTCAAGCCCAGATTTTTAGCTTGGGTTCTTGGCTCACACACTAAAATGTCTGGTGTTGTAGGAGCTGGAATGTCTTCAGGACCATCTTGATGACTTGGTGTCTGATTGCAGAGACATAGTGGGAAACCTCACTGAGCTGGAGTCCGAGGTGAGCTGTTTTCATCCTGGGATAAAGGGAATAATATTTCAGCATGTCTAGTCAAGCATGTCATTTTGATAGTGATGGGGGAAAAAATGAGGTTAGAGTAGTGCAGAAATGTAGCTCTCTGGTAATCAGACAGACCATCCTTTTTATAGAATCATAGAATAATTAGGATTGGAAAAGACCTTAAGATCATCTAGTTCCAACCCCCCTGACATGGGCAGGGACACCTCCCACTAAACCATGCCACCCAAGGCTCTGTCCAACCAAGCCTTGAACTCCGCCAGGAATAGAGCATCAACAACTTCCCTGGGCAACCCATTCCAGTGCCTCACCACCCTTACAGTAAAGACTTTCTTCCTTATATCCAATCTTCCCCTGTTTCAGTTTTAATCTGTTACCCTTGTCCTATCACTACAGTCCCTAATGAATAGTCCATTCCCAGCAAACCTATAGGCCCCCTTCAGATACTGGAAGGCTGCTATGAGGTCTCCATGCAGCCTTCTCTTCTCCAGGATGAACAGACCCAACTTTCTTAGCCCATCTTCATATGGGAGGAGCTCCAGTCCCCTGATCATCCTTGTGGCCCTCCTCTGGACTTCTTCCAACACTTCCATGTCCTTTTTATGTTGAGGACACCAGAACTGCACACAAAACTCCAAGTGAGGTCTCACGAGAGCAGAGTAGAGGGGCAGGATCACCTCCTTTGACCTGCTGGTCACGCTTATTTTGATGCAGCCCAGGATACGGTTCGCTTTCTGGGCTGCGAGCGCACACTGCTGGCTCATGTTCATTTTCTTATCGACCAACACCCCCAAATCCTTCTCCGCAGGGCTGCTCTGAATCTTTTCTCTGCCCAACCTGTAGCTGTACCTGGGATTGCTCCGACAATGATAACTCACATATTTAAAATACAAGAGAAAAGTTTATGGTATCATTTTCACAATTCGGGAAGACTGCTGGCTCTGTGAAGAGACTTATAATGCAGTGACTGCTGGGAGCAGGTGGGAAGGTAGGGAGGGGGAGAACAAACAAACAAACCAACCTCAAGAGGACCTATATTGTGAGACTTAGTCTAACTGATGCTTTTTCTTTAGTTCAAGTCTGTCCCTCAATTAGCTCACAGGCACACATGTCCTGTAGTGAATCTTAATCCAGCCATTTGAGGAAGCCTTAGCTTCAGCCCTGCGTGTGACCTGTTCCTGTCTCACAAGGTCATCCTCAAATTCTCATATATTTTTGACCCTACAAAAAAAAAATTAACACCAAAAACCAGTATGAAAGAGAATATCATTTTTGTATGAAGCATTCTTGATGAGTCCTTTCAATCTTGCTGTACTCAAAGAGCCCAATCTATTTTTCAGTAATGCTGCAGACTTTATAGCAATTGAATGCTGTTATCTTCTTGCGAGAGCTTCCTCTAAACTCACGTCACTCTAGTCTTGTCCAATAAATCATTCTTCATTTCAGGGGTTTTGAGATCATATCCTCAAAATCAGCCTCAATCTATTCTGTCATTTTACCTACAAATGCTGACCAGAACTACCTCACTCAAGTTTTTGACTCACAGACAAGATTTTCAAGAATCATTTTGAGTTATTCCAAGTCTATAGAAGCTGTGTATGAATAATCTGCTGACAGCTCCATCATTTCTCACAATCTCCCACCTGATAAAACCCAGCTCATTCATTCCAGATTCAAAGATGCTTTCTAGCAATTTAAGGAGCAGAGGGCCCAAATTTTCTTGTCTAGCAAGTGCCCAATGTTTCAGTGTATTTTGGTTTTGCTGTCTAAAAATTAATTCTTGAGAATTGAGCCTCCAGCAGGCAGAAAAGCAAAAAGATGTAGCACTTGACATGTCTATTCACCAAAAAACTGAAGGAAGGTGCTTGCATCTCTTGCAGGTTTGCCAGATTTTGCTGTAGGTTTTCTGTACAAGCCTGTTTCACTTCACCTACTTGTATTTTTTTCCCCTGACAGAGGGCTTTAGGAGCAACATATGTAAAACATATTTCTTGTATCTCATCTTAAATACCACCTTATTTTTGTCTCCCCTTTTTAACTGTGGGCAAGATGGCAGAAGTCAGAGATGCTCTTGCATATCTTCAGCTCTTTCCCTGGATATTCCTGTGCTTCTGGCACAACACCACAGGGCCACTGGTGGTAGGTCAGAAATACAACCAATACTAAGTTAGCTGCTTATAATGCTTTCAGAAGAGCTTTCTTGTCCCTTTTCAGGCTCTACCTCTTCACAGGAATGTTTGACTGGGACCTCAGCTCCTTGGTTTAATTGCTGACCTAATCTTTGGGAAGAATACAAGACCTTCCTTACCCTTCTAAACAGTACTAGTTTGCTGGACAATACTTTCTACTTTACCTTAATGGTATGAACTGTTTCAATCATCACATGGAAGGCCTATCCTACATAGCCTATTCCTATATAACCTACCAGATCTTTCCAGATAGGTTATGTACATACAGTAATTATTGCATACAATTACAGAAATATTGAATAAAATTATTCTATAATATTGAATGAAATTATACTATATGGTTCCTGAATCAAAATAAATATGAAATTTTGAGGGGAAAAAAGAGGAACAACATTGAATTAATAACAAAGTCAATTACTCTGGCAATCCTCCACCAGCACTGATGAAAAAAGAAACAATTAATTTCACAGTGCTTCTTCCCTCTCACACTTTCCTGTATCTTCCTCTTCTCACTTCAGTCCTCACATAAATGTCTTGCCTTTCAGCACTCTGCACACACACACTATACGTTCCTTCAGGGCAGCACACAATTCCCTTACCTGTTTTGACAAGAAATACACATTGAGTCACACGCCAGAGGCCATGGTTACACGAAAGTCACAGGTCAATAAGGATCACTTACATTTCCTATGAATTTTTTCATCCTCTTTTCCCCCTTCAGAATCCAGGGCCTCAGAAAGGAAAGACAGAAATGTCAAGGGCCCCTTTGTCAAATGCTTAAAAAAAAAATATAGACCCCCAAACCCACCATTGGATGCCCCCTCAACCTCTTGTTACCTTGCCTTAAGGAAAGTGGCCTTTTTCTCTGGGCCTCCTTCACCTTGAAGGGGTTCTTCATCCCTTCAGGAAGTTGGTCACTGACTTATCTCTCTCCTTTGATGATGTACAAGAAGGACAAAGAGATTAGTCAGTATTCTTTAAAAACTGTCTTTTACAAGGAAGCCAATAAAATGATCTACATTGTATCACAGTTCAACATATCTGACATCTGTTCTGTAATAAAATTCACTTCATACATATGCTTCTTCAAGCTCATACATATGCTCCCCACAAGCATTCCCCAGCTGCTCTTCTGAGACATTTTGGTAACATATCTATAGTATTATGCTAGCTGTATTTAAGAAGGTATTCTATCTTTTGTCTTTAAGTCTTGTACCTACTTTGAGCAACTCAGCTCAGTAAAGATAGTACCATAAACTAAACCAAGGCTGCTTGAACATCTCAAGAATTTGCTCATTTTCTCTAGGAGTGAATTTCAGGGACTGCGTTCATTGTTCTGTTTCAGACTTGGTTTATACAAACCTGGAATAATCATGTTCCATTCACACAAATGCTTGTGATAAATGGAATTATTGCTTAACAAATTTGAGTATATTATTCACAGATTTTTTAATAGAATAAAACAGCACTGAACTGAGTAAAAAAATTAGCGTTTCCCTGAACCTTTCACTGAGGGCTATACATTCTGCATACCAGATATCAGTAATGCAAATCACCAGAAAATGCAGGCAGCACAGTATCCATCCTGATATTTGTTCTGTTAACACAAAAAGTGTATCCTTGTTTTCATGTTGGACAGGATCAGCAGTAAATTTCCAAAGCAGCCTTTCCAAGTTTGCCTGCAAACTGTGGTGTGGTTTTCTCTTCTGAAGGCATTTCAGAGGACATGACTTGAAAAAACCTGCACCATAAGACAAGCTGCAGAAACATCCCCAATGCACTCCAGCTACAAATGAGCATATAGATACTCCAGTGTAAAGATACCCATGTGTGAATGCCCACATAAGCAGGTTTGTTCTACAGATCTTCTCATATTAGTTTGTGCTGTTTTCCAATGGAAATATTTTTTGTATTTGCTCTTGTAGACATCTTTTGGTCTCATTTACATTTGTGCCAGCACAAAACCACTTAAGTAGACTTCTGACAGCTGAGTTGAACCTGACACATGAAGGATTCACCCCAATTTCTGTGGAGTAAATTATTACAGCAAATATAAGGGACAAGTGATACTGTTCCTTATTCATTATCCCCTTTATTTCAGTTGGAATAGTGATGATGCTAGTGTATTTAGTCAAAGTCACCTCATTTTTTTTATATTAATCCACTGGAAGCACAGTCTACATAAGTACTTCTTAGAAACAAAGTACCTCCTGGAATAAAAACCTGAGTTTCTGCACTGCTTTTTCTACAGCTTCATTACATTTATTTTTTTAATGAAAATTAACATCATAAAGTAGATGCCAGTTTTTCTCTTCTGTCATTCTGATATTTAAAATTGTTGGTGATGTAAACAAAAAGACAAAAACCCAAACAAAAAAAAATCCCATAACAAAAGCAGCACAACAAAAAAACCCAAGCAAACAAACCAAAACCCCCAATAAACCCACAACAAAGTCACCTCTATTATATAGTAGTTTTATATCATTTTGATAGGCACATCAGGTTGCCAACATTGGAAAGTACCAAGTTATTTTACATATGAATATTTAGTGAGTAAAGATAGCTAGGACCAGCACAGACTGCTTATTCCCCCCCCCACCATCAAACTCCCAATATGAAATAAAACAACTAAAAGTGAACTTGAATACTTCCAATGTACTGCAACAAGAGTGCAACAGTGATATCTTAGATCAGACTTTCCATCCCCATGAGAATAGGAATATGCGGTACAATTATACCATACCTGTTAGCATGCATCTCTTTATTAGCTGCCATGTTTTTAAGCAACTCACAATAATTTAATTTTGCTAGTATTGAAATTAAGACACATTTCATATCAAATTATTATCTGAGCATAGAAGGGGGGTCTTATGTTGAGGATCTGAATGAGGTGAAGGAAGAAGTCTATGATACTTCCAATAGCTCCTGATGGGTTCAGTAATACTAGCAGGCGATAGCAGCATGAGGAGACACCACTGGGAAGCCTACTGAAGCATTCATCCAGAAATAAATAATTTCTTCCAGGAAAAAAGATTAGAAAATCTCTTTTTATTTTGAGTATGTGAATTTTGTTGTCATTCCAGCCCGTGATCTGATAATGCAACTAAACCTATGGACAATTTACCAGATTTTTACTAAGAAGGATTCAAAAAGAAAGAGGACATGAAACCACTATTCAGCAATCATCTATGCCATCAAAACAGTCAGAAATAAACAAGTTCCAGGAAGTCAGAACATGTTTCTTGAGAACACTGGATATTTGCTTTATACTGGTCCAGGAGAAAATCCTTAAAAGGGAAAGATTATTTTAATTAAAACACTCGTAATTACTCTTTGGAATGCTGCCTCGACTTATGGGTCCTATGACAGTTTACCAAATACAGTACGATCTCCTCAATACTGAAATGCCTTGGTATCCCATGTCTGTTAACTGCATTGCACATTTCCTTGGATAACTGAAGTCTTGATTATCCAGAAGACAGACTGTCTTATCAAATTTTTAGACTTATTACAGAAACCAAGACTTGAGCAAAGAAAAACAAATGCATTGTGCTTTGGGAAAGATTCAAGTTAAGCTTTCTCTTG
Organism: Coracopsis vasa; assembly: GCA_026283785.1. Lineage (NCBI taxonomy): Eukaryota > Metazoa > Chordata > Aves > Psittaciformes > Psittacidae > Coracopsis > Coracopsis vasa. The sequence goes on from JANHGB010016600.1 coordinate 8,185, forward strand.
TTTAGAAGCAAATGCTTCTCTGTTAAGACTGTGTTCAATGATGAAGTACATCCAAGATTCATTCACTCATTCTCTGAGCCACTCTCTTGGATTGTACAAACAGACACAGAATAAGATAGGAATGTGAGCATATCCAAAAAAGGTACCAGGTCAAAAAATCACTGCAACTATACATGCAGTTCACATTCACTAGCCTTGCATTTTGATTAAATTAGGTTTTAATACTCACCCTTTAGAGATGCTTATTTCCTTATTTTGAAGGAAAAGGAAAAAATAACAAAAACAAAACAGAAAAAAAAAATCTTGAGGAAGGGAAGATATTTTTTTCAAGGGTGCTGGAACAGTTAAAGCGTAGGCTCTGGTTTCCAGAACCTAGGCAACTATACCTATTTCTACAAGATATACTCTCTGTTATACTACCATAAATCCAGAATAACATTAACAATTGCAGTTGTAAGCTAATGTAAGTGAGGTCAGATGTGTGACCAATAGGTCTCTATACAATCTTTTACTTGAAAGGTAATAAAATAATTTTGTAAATTGTAATTGAACAAAGCCACTTCATATTGTTTATCTATTTTCTTTTTATCAGGGAAGAGATAACTGGAATAAGGTAACGCATTTGGAAGTTGCTATTCCTAAAGATCTTAAAATAGTCATTTTGAATGCACCATCACTAGTAACCTCTATACAATAAAATTTTCTGGAGTAGGTCTTCACAAAAATTCCATTTTGATTTATTACACCATAGTAGTTACAACTTGTAGAAGGACTTTTGCAAGGAAAATAATATATTTTCAAAGGCTCTCATCATTGACCCATAAGTTGCATCACCTCACAAAGTTTGCGATTAGTCTGTTGTAAAAAATGCGTGAAAAGTGGTCAGAGGGAGTTGTGAGTGATATAACCTATTAAGACAATTTTATTTTTATGATTTAAGAGCTGCCATTGAGGCACTAGCATATTGAATATCACTGTTAACTTTTCATAGTTAAAGATATAAGCAGTGGTAGCTAAGTCTTTAATTCATATAGCATGAACTTTAATGGAAATGTTTAAGCCTTGTATATGTTTTGCCAGGATCTAGATATGGAAATGAATTACATAAAATTAATCAATCTAATTGCTCCCTGAGAGGTTCACCTGAGAAGTTGACTTTACTTACCACCCTTAGCATTGTCTTCAAAGGCTTTTGGTTTAAGACTGATTGGAATAGACAAAAATGTATTTAAGAACCCAAAGGGTTACATACATTGTTTTAAATCAGAAATGTGTCAAACATATGCAATCTCTTGATCCTATCATTTTATACTTCATAAGGGATCCATTTTGATAAGGGCTCATGTGTCCCGACATGTTTGGAAATGTTCCTTGACAGAACAAATTCTTTGAGGACATAAATCAAAACTACAGCTGCTTCCCTAAAAGCTGTCAGTGATGATAACATCAGGAATGGGATTAAATAAGTCCTATTGAGAGACAGTATGTCCATTTCTACATTCAAAACTCACATGAATTATCAAAGAAAATGATTCCAAGGGTGGGAAACAGACAACTAGTAGGTATAATAAAGCTTTTCAGCGTGCAGGAGCCCATTTAAGGAGCTTCCCCAGAGCAGAACTCCTCTTGCTTTCTGTAAACCTGAATGTTTCTTTGAATAATGTAAACATAAACCTCTAACATATTCTAGAGGGTATGAATAAAACCTAACTGTGATTTCATCACAGAATGGAAAGGACTAACATATTCATTTGCTCCAAAACCAGTATGTGACTTGGGTTTTTCAGGTGACAGCTTGTTTCCGCTCCCTCCCACTGTACTGCTTTTTATTTCAGAAAACGATTCCAACAATGTAGCAGTGATTTATACTTATTTACTTGAAAAGGAAAAATGTTGAAGCCTAAACAGACAAGACTGGACTACCTAAGCTTATTCTCTTTAGGCTTCATGGTAGACCTCACCACTGCATTAGTTTCAGTATGAATCAATTTTTCAGCTATTTCTCAGTACTATTGGCAACTGCACCACCACTGTCCTGGCTGATGCACACTTGGCCACTACCTATCAGTTTTATTTTTCTTTTTACCTTGTGTGATCCTATTTACACAAGAAGCAAAGATTTTGGAGAAAAAAAAAAAAAAACACCTTCTCTGATATCAGTGTGAGACTTGATAAGAAGTAATAAATCATTTATATGATTTATTAGCAACCACTTTCCTTATATTTTTATTTAGTTTGTCAGAGTGTTATAGACATAAAAAAGATTATTACCATAAATATTTAAATATCAAAATCTGAACATCAACCACAGTTAAGGAATACAGGGCCTGTGGTCTCTGCACTGGGTTGTGCCCACAAATAGGTTTATAGGATATGCTCGGCTTTCTCCTCACACAGCTACCTAGGAAGAGTTGGACATGCAGCATACAGACCATGCAGTTGATTTGCATTGCACTTTAGATATAGCTTTGCATTTTCTCCATGTCCCTGCAACAATTGGCCTCAGTATGCCACATCACTATAATTACTGAGCTCCATTGCGAAGCATCTGTTTGAATGGGACTGCTAAGCCCTTTAGTCCCCTCTCTATCGCTCTCCCCCTTCAGTTAGCAATGGGTAGCAAAATACTCATAGCCACATCGTGCACCACAGCAGCTGCTCCAGCTCCTTCTCCCACCCTCTTCTCTCTCAGCAAATAGCTGTTTACCTCTGGGAAGTATTCATGCCTAAGGCTGATTGCCTCTGCACTAGAAGTAATTTTGCTTGTGTTAAGGAATCTGCTCTGCTCTTCCAGGATAAAAAACGAGAATCAAACATACATTTACAAAAAAAATGTCTGTGATCTGTGTAATGTTTATAGCACAGACAGCTTAGCTGTAAGTTTTAGGATAAAAAAAAAAAAAAGGAAAAAAGAATTTTTACAGATAAAATATGCTTTACACCTTTATTTGTTTAGCATTTATCAGGATATATGAAGTCAGGAGGATGAAACAGATTTTTATCCTTAGGTATGATGTATGCTTTAGGCTCAAAATCAGCACATTGATAAAATAGTTGTTTCTGAATGCATGGACTATCCAAATTTTACCTTATATCTTCAGGGTCACAAGCCAAATGCTCATTTGTTAGCCAAATGGAGATTCATTATTCTGACTGAAACAAACAGGATTACTTGTTTGTCAATTCAAAAGTAATCTGGTTTTATTTTTGTTTTTTTTTTTTTTTTTTTTATTTGCCAATATATTAAATTGCTAAGCAAAGAATTGTGTTTCCATTGTTTATATGCTTTACTATTTAAGAGGATTATTATTGTAGAATAATCATCTTGCTTTAATTACCAAGAGAACCACATAATTTTATTAATTTTAGGATTTATGCCAAGTTGGAAACAGAATGTAAAACACAGAATCAGTCAGTAGCTGACAGCAGCTTTGTTAACATTTGTACAAGATTTTTAGTGGGAAAAAAAGAACCTAAAATTACAGGCAGAAGAGTAGTAGATATTTTTTAAATAAATCAAGCTGCCTCAGCAAACAATATGAACACACATTCTTGTACTGTACATACCTAATGCATAAAATGCCTGCACATCTTTTCTTGATTATGAAGAAACCAAAGTGACAAAAGAGTGACTAGATTAGTGGCAGGGGCAGGGCTACAGACTACATTTGCTGTAGCAAAAAGGCAGGACCACAGCCATCCCACACACAGTAACTGAGTCAATTCCTACCAGATTCAGACTCCAGAAGGAACAGAACAACTTCAGCAACCCTCAGGAAATAGCCATTAAAGCAAGTTAAGGCTGATTGTGAGCACCTGCCAAAGCAGTTAAGCAAACACTCTTGTTTTACTAATCCTTCAACCTGTCTTTCTCAGGTGGTGGTTGTATTAGCTGGGAAATGAGGGTCTCATCCTGCACCTGGCTCAGATCAGGAGACCATTTTCTTCTCTGGTGCATTTCAATTGGGGCAGTGTCTTGTTTGATACAGCTGTATCACCAGTTACAGGACTAAGAGTGACCAAAAGCAAATTCTGAACAACAGGAACTACAGTCTCTGCATATCTATACAACTTTTAAGCAAATAAGACTATATTACTATTGCTTTTAAAAAGTATAACTATTACCATCTTTAAGTAGAAGTCAAACTACTACCTCAGATGGCAACATCCTATTACATTCCTTTAAAAAAAAAAATAAAGTAATGCGCATAAACACTTAGAACCTTGAAGAAAGCAAAATACATTTTTTTCACCATTGTTCTTTCTTGGCTAAGTTGCTTTACCTTAGCCTTTGTCATGGTTTAAGTGCAGTCAGTAACTCAGACCCATGCAGTCCGCTTGCTCACTCTCCCACCTTCTTCCCGCCCTGACCCCGGAGGGATGGGGAGGAGAATCGAAAGAATGTAACTTCCACGGGTTGAGATAAGAACAGTTTACTAGCTAAGGTATAACACAAATCACTACTGCTACCACCATCACCAATAATAATGGTAAGGGAAATAACGAGAGAAGAGAATACAACATCTCACCACCCATCTACCGATGCCCAGCCTGACCCGAGAAGTGATCTAGCCCCTCTGGGTAACTCCCAGTTTACATCCTGGGCATGACGTGCTGTGGTATGGAATACCTCTTTGGCTAGTTTGGGTCAGGTGTCCTGTCTC
>JANHGB010016600.1:12948-26213 GCA_026283785.1 Coracopsis vasa
CCCTGCCCATGGCAGGGGGGTTGGAACTAGATGATCTTAAGGTCCTTTCCAACTCTAACTATTCTATGATTCTATGTACGTTTTGGCTTGGGGAAAGAATGAGAAAAGATAACATTCAAAGGAGGATTTAGGGAAACAGCTTGAAGAAAATGAAACACATGAAGAACACTAGCACAGAGAGTTGTATGGACCTTGTTTTTGACCTTTTTGAATGAGTCTTCTGTGCACTGCTTTCTGAGATTAGTTGCCATATTTACAGACCTTGTCAAAGAGGAAAAAGAAAGGATGAAAGTGGTAGGAGGGGGAAGACAGCTCACTGGTCCCTACTGTAAAAAATATCATCCAGTCCTTGTGTGGTTACTTTTTCTGTTCTCACTTTATAGAAATATTTCACAAAAAAATACAATTTCTCCTTGCGCTTCAAGTTGACTCCTGATCCCTCACATCAGATTTACGTAACTGTTTCATCCTGGAAGCAGTGAGATCAGACCTGAGAGTTCATGTCAGAGGCAGCAGTCTTTCTTCCAGGGGCACCTAAGGGGCAAACAACAAAGTGTTTCCAAGCTTGCAGTGGTTTGTTTTTCGCATCTCAAAAACATCCACTCCCAAACAGCTGACAGTAGTAGTTCCACTAAAGTGTCCCACCGAACAATCAATCTGAATTGCAAAATATCTCATAAAACAGCTTTACTCCCACTGGTATTGCCCTCTGCCCCAGAATTCAAACCTAATTTGAGGGATGCTTAGAGGAATAAAAATTCAAAGGATTTTTCGGTGCAAATATATTGAAGCCTGATTTATAAATCACAAACAGTTTTGTCTGCTCTATTTCTATGCCTCATGAGCATCACCTCAACTTACGGAGTCAGGCACCCTGGCTTCGGTGTCTGCATGCTTTATGAGCATGTGAAGTGTTAGGTGCCTGAAGATAAGGTATGCAAAAGGCAAAAAGCTGAACAGCAAGCCAGGAAAGATAAGTGAAAGCAAGTGCTAAAAATAGGTGAGGCTGTCAGCCATGAGCCTGCAATCCCTTTCCTCCAGCCAGGATTTTGCAACTGATGGCCATCTCCTGCAGTTTGGTGCCTAAGCCACCCTACAACGCAGGCTTGATTCCCTGATTTGAAACAGAGTTGGTGCTAGATCTCCCATTTCTCAAGAAAGTGTCCTAAGTATTGGCTTACTGGGAATTCTGTCTCTCAGAATTTCTCTCCTATTGAAACTGTTTCATTTTGTGTAAACAATTAAATATTCATTAAGTTGGGGGAAAAAGAAGGGAGGAGAGATTGACTCTATAGCCTGGTAGTTAGGGCAATCATGTGGGAAAGTCAAATTCATGTCCTTCTTCATTTAATTATTTATATCAAATGGAATAGTGTCAGCTGGAGGGAGTGAAAGATTTACCTCAGACTGTGCTATAGCCTAATGGTTACAGCAGACTCTCAGGAGGGTGACAAACTGTACTTAAATCCCTTTGTCTGACTGAAATAGGCAGGGTTATGAACTCGGGTTTAGAGAGCCTACCTGCTCTTTTAACAACTAAGCTATTGGTGGGGGAAGGAGCTACTTTTTTGTTTGTTTTTGTTTCCAGTAGATCCTGATGTTTTTGGATAGTTAATGGGTTACTTTGGCAGATGTCCTTACGGCTAAGATAACCAGACGAATGCTTGGGTTTGATGTGTGTGTGTGTGGGTGTTGGTTTTTGTTGTTTGTTTGCTTTCAATGGAGTTGTCCTCTAGGAAGGCTTCTCACCATCAGCAGTTTAGTGATTATGTGGTAGTTTGACCAGTATGTTTTGATTCAGGAAAACCTTTAAGTGTAGAAAAATGAGAAAACATGCTTGAGGTTAGCTGATGACACTCTGGCAAGCAGGAAGTTTGCAAAGCAATGCTTTCCACCCATTGTTGGTTTGTACATTATGGCAGAAGTGTAAACTCTAACAAATTAGAAACTTTGTGCAGTTAGGCAAGTACCATGTTGAAAGTAATGCTCGCTGAGTTAACTTTGGTAGTATTTTTCTTTTTTAGTAATTTTCTTAAACAGCTCTAAGATTACATTTTATGTCAAGTAAAGTTAATGTATTATAGGTCCTACTTCTTTGAGAACCATAGATTATATTTAGGAACTAGTCTCCATTTTAATTTGTCTAAGAGTAAAAAGCTGCATGACCGTAAGTTGTGTTGACTTTTGACTTCCAAAGTACTCCCTCCTTCCCCTAAGACCCCCTAGTCCGCTTATTTTTAGAGATCATTGCTTCATTCTGTTTCTCAGCTGACAAGATTGTATTGTTGGGTCACCTAGCATTGTAATTCATAACCCTAAGTATTTGGGACTTTTACTCATATGACAACAGCACAATTTATTTATTTATCTATCTATCTTACTTTTTTATGAAAACTGACAGAATTTTTATGCATCAGGTATTCTGAGAAAAATAACAGTAAGCTATGCTGACACGCATATCCTTTGGGAAATGGGTGTCCTTGAGATGGTCAGCTACTCCTCTGATTTCCAAAAAAAGCTCTCCAGGCTGATTCATTCACTATCCATGACTCCAGTCACATTATTCCGCGTTTATGTAATCCATGTAACCCCTATAACCCATATGGTAATCAATGGACAAGTTTGTTTCTGTTAGATTGACAAAAAAAAAAAAAAAAGGGGGTGGGGAGGGGAGCTTATTAGGCCTGCTTTAATGGTTGAACTTGACAATCTTATAGGTCTTTTCCAACCTAGTTGATTCTATGATTCTACTTTGTACACCCAAAATTGATGGCGCTGCTTGGGCCAGCACTGTTAGCAATTTTGAACTTTAACTGTGATATCTCATTCTGAAGGTTAAAGTTGTAAGGAGAGAGAATAGTCAAGTGCACTATTAATACAGCCAATATTATCACAACACAACTAAATATCACAGCATAAATCTACTTTGCTGACATTTTAAGATCATTATATCATATTCCATCTTGGGATACAAGATTCTTTCACTTCACACCAGTTTGTAGCACAACAAATGTATCCTGGTTGTATACCATGGTAGAAACTCTTGGAAATAAAACAGACCAGAATAGGCAGAGCTTAGTTTATGAGGCTTAGATTTTTAATGGGTTAATTTCCACATTTAACAAACAAACAGACAAAGACACACCCCTAAACCACTGGGTAAAATTGAGTTATAAGGAAGTAAATAAAGATATTTTGCTGTAAGATTGGAGAGGATTGACTGCAGACTCTTCCTTTGCCAAGTATCTTGCATGGTGCAAACAGACCAGAGAATGATATGGTTTAAAGCAGATTATAATGACAGATGTGATATCCTTGGGAGAGCATATTCCAACTGCAGTAGATTGAGGCAAGGTTGTTGGGAGACCCCAGCATAGAATAGGGTATTTCCAACAATAGAAAGAAATAAAAATGTTACCTGTGCTTCCTTGAAAATCAAAATGCTGCTCTCTGGAAACCAGTGCTTGCAGTATCTTTTGGTGGCTTCTACTTCTCCACTTCACTAGAAAGAATCTAGCCTTATCCTCAAATTAAAGTAGATCAAATATACTTAGCTTATTATTCTTCTAAATTTACTTATATTTTAAATTATATTGTATGTTTTAATTAAAAACTCACTGGCGATGAATTCTTTTTTTCTAAGTTTTGCTTGTAAAAAAAAAGTCAACTGATGTTTTAAGGTGATCATTAGATTACTCTGGGGACAGATATTTTATCTTCTATAGAAGGATATTGGAGATATTGTATTAACCTAGGCTTTCAAAAGTAAAGTCTAAACTAGGGAACTGAAGAGAGACTCTTTTTTGACCAAAGAAGAAATGTATGTTGCATGTCAAACACCTGCAAATCAAAAGTTCTTAGAATGTTGTCTTCACAGGGAAGAAATGAACTGCTGACTTCAGGACTGTAAGTGCACTAGCTCACAAACCCCATTTGAGCAAACAGAGTACTTTACTTTGTACTTCTATGGCATTTTCCCATCCAGGATTACAGAATGTTTTATAAACAGTAACAGTGTTAAAAAAAGACAGGCATGGGTGTAAACTAAAATCAGCCTTGTTCAGTTTCTCTGTTTTCCCAAAATCCCCTATAAAATCTGTGGCAGACACCAATGAACAGATATACTTGAATGGCAATTTCCTGTCAGCACAGGTGTCACGGTTTAAATCTAGCCAGTAACTCAGCACCACACAGCTGTTCATTCACACCCTCCCCTTTCTGCCTTCTGGGTGGGATGTGGAGGAGAATTGAAAGAATATAAACCCTACAGGTTGAGATAAGAACAGTTTAATAACTAAAGTACACTATAATACTGCTGCTATTAATAATAATAAGGGAAATAACACAGGGAGAGAATATAAAAATGAAATGGAAAAAAACCCCAATGAACACAAGTGATGCACAATACAATTGCTCACCACCCTCTGACTGAATGATAAATATCAGATATTGTCCACCCTGCACTCCTTGTTTGTTTATGCAGAGCATAGAAACACTAGAGACAAAGTAATGGCCTGACCCAAAGTGCATTCAAAACAGTCAATCTCCAATTTGCTTGCATGCACTTTGGATCAGGCAGTGACAAGTGCAGAGCTATTTTGCAGCAAATCTTCCAGAGCATGATCAGTGGGTCATTCATTTTTTCAAAGCAAGTAGGAATTAATATTTTTGATCATACTTATTTTGTATTCTTTTTTCTATATGAGCATGCATTTCTCCCCCAAGATTTTCAGTCTCAGACCCAAACTTTGGGAAGCTGATAGAATATGATATAAAATTTAGTATGTTTTCTGGGAAGCATAGTTTTCAAAAGAATATCTTATATATTTAATCTTCAGACAAATAATCCTTACTGATAATTACTGACTTCTACAGACAATATATGAAAGTGAGCAGAATGACAATTGCCATGCTGGTAACTGCCTATTTGGTAGAAAGATTATAAGGGGAATGAGAATGTAACCATTGCCTAAAGTGAATTGCACAGGTCTTGTAAAAGGTTTAGGGTCCTCCACTTACCTGTAAAATCTCACTCCTCTGCTCACATTTGTGAAGGTATCTATGGCATCGTGATCTGTTCTCACAACAGTGATTTGATATAATGGCCACGTTGCACAATCAATGATTCACGTTCCTTAGCATGTATCCCACTGAAGCCAACTCTTGCTGCGTTTCTTGGAGAAAAACGACGGAGAATAAGACAGCAAGCTCTCTAAAAGCAAGCAGCTGGTAATTTTTGGAAGTAATAGAAAGGAAAACATGATCATCTGAGAGCTAAATAGGTTTAAGAGCATCACGCTCAAGTATAATTACTGCCTGATATTTCATGGGCCAAAAAAAGGTGTGTCAGCCCCATCTAGAGCATTCTCAGGTCTCCAGGTGCATGCATTCCTAGACATACCTTCAATTCCAGCTAAGCCTAATAGAAATGTTAGCTGTTTCATATCTGGTGGTGATGTCTATTGGGAGAAAACATGAGTCTTCTCTAAGTTCATAGCTGCAGTCTTGCCAGATTAGGTTTCATACAAGTCAAAGTGATTTGGTGTTCAGCAATTGTCCCATATCCACATAACTGTATATGTGTGTTAATAGCAGTAAAATGAAATTTTTGCAACCAAAACATTGTTAATGTGTCATTAGTAATGAATATATTTGTAACTGAAGGAGAGTAACAAAAATATGATGTATACGTAGTGACTTCTAACAGGAGATATATTTGAGACTGATGAAACATTTATCTACAGAAAAGTGAAAAATCAATTAAGTTATTTTAAAAGTAAAGATTTTTTTCAAGGTTATTAAGATATATGTAAGCAATCTAACTATTGTTAATAATACATTGTGACAGTATACAGTGCTGTGTTTATTGTTCTAGCTAGTGAAATATAAACTGATATGCAAAACTTCAGCTGAATACTCAGTTCCAAAAAGAAAAAAGTTTTGTTTAGTTGCTTTGGTTTGTTTTCCTTCTTTCTCTATATGCATATTTTTTATAGTGGAAAAATATCAGCTTTCTTGATTCATCCCCATTATATCTCTGATTGATGAAATATCCACAGCAGCAGAAAATAGTACACAAGGCTGACCTGCATAGGTATTTTCAGAGCAGTATAACAAAAATATGTATCTCATGTACCTGAAAATAAACCCTGTGCCTTTCACAGGGGACACCCAACATATCAGAGCCAAAATATTGTCTGGTGTTAAATATCAGGCCACTTACTTTGTAAAGTCAAGTAGAGCCTCTCTGAAGTATCTTAGAAACAGTTTATGTGGCCTTTCTCACATGAAGGAAGGGACTCATAACTACAGATATGGGCTCATAAACATGTCTTTAGATTCACTATAACTGATTATTTCCTATTCTCCACACAACATTTTTCCACAGGAAGATAGTTAATTTGTCATGGAGTATATTGACCTGTCCTTCTTATAAACCTGCCTGATAATTCACAGTGTTATTCTAGGTTTTGTTAATCTCTGCAATCATGAGTAGGAACATGTTTGCACATTGTGAGGATAATATGGAAAGAGTTTTTGATAGCACCAAAAGTCACAAAAGCTAGGAAATCTGCCAATATTGGTTGAAACCCTTTTAATAACAAGACAAAAATAATAAAAAGGATATTACTACTTTCCCCTGTACCTTCTCTGTAGAATTGACTTTTGCCATGTCACTTTAGACACGTGACTTAAATGGCACTAGATTTAGATCTGTGACTGCGTTATTGAAATGGAGAACTTAAATTCATGCACCATCCAAAAGGCTTAGTTTAGATTAGTGTACATAATGCTGCTTTAAGTTTAACTTGTATTGTGGTGAGTGTTATCCTGTTGGGGAGAGAGCATTTAATAGTTCCAGCTCAGTGTTTTTGTGGGTTGTGCTTACTGCTTGTTTTTCTTACTCAGTGATGTTATTTTCTGGTTTGGTCATAGAACAGATTATTTTCAGGTCACTGAAGGTAACTGAGATGCCCTAAAACAAAAAAAAAAGCATGCTATGCCCCAACCACCTAAAAGGCTTCTGATCCTAAGGGTCTGTGTACTACTGTACACAAAATTTCCTGCCAGAAACAGAAAGCCATCAGCTTCCTCAGGTTCTCAGGACAACATGGAGAACCTCTCACTGCTTGCTCTTGTACCAAGTACTAACTTTGATGTTGAGGAGGATATTATTGACATGGATGAAAAGTACAGTCACTGACTTCCTACCAAGAGAAAAGGTGTGAACACAGAAATTTCAAATGTACGGATAACCTATCAAGTATATATGAGAAAGGAAGTTAAGATGGGTATTATCTCTTTCACCTAAAACACTTGGAACAAAATACTCTGCAACAGCATGAATACATTGAAAAATAAAGTTGAATGCTGGAATCATCTGATGGGGCAGAAACCCAAGTATTCTTAAGGTATCTGATTTTTAACAGAGACTGTTAAAAATAAATAGAGAAAATATAATATCAAAAATAATCAAATAGATAACTTCTACTTTAAATCTCTAAATGATTATTTAGCTAAATTTCAGCTGGGCTAAGTCAACATGTGCACCTGAATTCTGGGCACTTAAAATCTGCGAAGTTTTGCTGGGTGAGATCAATGTAGAACCTAAACAAAGCAAAGATCAGCTTGACTTGGACATTGATTCGGCATAAACTTCACATTTGACATTCCTGTTTTTATGATGTGTTCAGTTTTAAAATTCAGCACTTCAATTATATTTAATCTTTGGTTAGAAGTTTATTTTTAAAGATGTTCATATTTTTCTCTATCCTATAATATTTAATATATTGATTTATTTGGTTACTTCTGCAATATTTGTGTATATTGTGTTAGAATAATTTCACAGGTGGAGAAATTTGACACTGGAAATACTTTTGCATGTCAACTTTTTATGGCAATCTTAATTTGGCTTCACATTGAACATACATTATTAAATAAAATAGTAAGAAATAATTATCTTGATGCACAATGGACAAAAATTAACAACATGAGAGTGGTGACCAAGCAGCAGAAATATAGCAACAAGAAGTCAAAGACTGGTGCCCAGAAAAGTAGACTCGCTTTCTGCAGCTGATTTGGAAAATAGTAATAAAATGCTTTTTCCCAGATGATATTAGCAAGTCTTGTTTGTCTTCAACTAGTAAGATGCTGTTAATGAGCACAAACGCTAATTTAGGCACAGCCCGTGAGGTATTGGTGATCTTAAGTGCACTCTCCCTGCTCAGTTCAGTAAGTACTAACTTGGGGGACTAACTTCCCACCTTCCTTTCTCTTTGTACATCTATGAAGAGGCAGCCTTTTCTCTCACCTTCTCTCTAAGACTGCAGTTAGAGTCTTGGTTTAAGTACACTTTCTAGGGAACAATAATTTCCCCATTAGTTGTTTTCTTTTCATGAGTCCATTTGGAAGCAGTATGCTTAAGGAAACACGTATCTAAGGCTGACAACTTGTTGATTTCCAGTTCTCCACTTGCTTTGAAATATCTTCAAATGATGAGGTAGACAGATGTGTGTCCATAAGGCCCACAGCTTCTTCTCTCACATATCCTATTTCAGATCTCAGCAAGCCACCAGAATTGTTCTTTCTCAGACTGAACAAAAAATGGGGGTCTTAACAGAGAAATAATCTCAAAATCTATGCTAGTTTGTCCTAAATAGTAGATATTCACTAGTGGGCAAAATTTTTATTTATATCTATGCTATCATTTTGCACTAATTTTACTGAATTTAGTTACTTCACCTCAAATAATACCAAGATCACCACTTTGTTCAGTTTTCAAGTACATGGATAATGTAAAGCTAATGTATCTAAGTACTTAAGGATATTTTGGTGGGGAAAAAAAAATTACAATAAATTTGTCTGTTTTCTTAAATATGAACAGGTGCAATAAGTAATGTTTCATTAACGTCATGTTTTTCAATATCACAAGGTTGATCTTGGACTGAAGGGGGCAATGGCATTTAAATTATGGGTGTTATTCTACTTAAAAATCTGAGATCAAATTTATCTCACTATGCTTCTGTAGTGACAGAGGTTTACATTTATTATTGAAGTACAATGAATGAAAAGTGATTCAGAAATTAAATAAGCTTTTAATGTTATTGTCAATAGCTTAGGTTTTATTTCAGTTATAAATGAGAAACTTTAAGACAACATGAGCAAAAACATTCTCACTATGCTTAGGAAAAACATTTACTTCTATTACTACATTTTATCAGCCTTTTAAAAAGAAATGCAACACAAAATAGTTGATCACCATCATTAAGTGCTTCACTGAAGCACACTTTTAACTGTCTCATGCAATTAAAGTGTTGAAAGAAAGAAAAAATGTATTCATATTGTTTCATACTTGGTTTAAAATTATGTCACAGTCAAAATTAATGAATTCCATCCGTTTCTGGATTCCATTGCAAATTTTTCCACTAGGAATAATGTGCTCCCCAAAGGATAGATATATTTGTTCTCTTTTTTTCTGAAAAGTTTGTGATACCTGCCACAAATATTACCTGCACAGCTTCTTGGAAGTCAGGTCACCACTGTAGTTAGCATGAATGTGATCAAATTGCAAACCTAGGATTGAAAGCCGCTGTAGACATGGCCATCACAAAACTATTTTGAAGTGCACAGATTTCAAATCTAATATTTCTTGTTACTAAAAATTTGGAATCAAAAGCAAAATTTGTATGTGATGGTTTGCATCTCTTTATATGAGTTTGCATCAGAAATACTGATTTCTCTTTTATAACACTAAAGTTCTACTTCACTTGCGAGATAAAATATTTGAGAACACAGCTTCATTTTCTAAAATATCTAAGTAACCATGAGCAATGTAATTTAAAGAAAAAATAAATCAAAAAATCCAAACCCCATACAGCCAAGTAATCTTAATATATGTCAGAATACTAGGTCCCTTTCAAGTAGCATGAGGATGCGCCAAAATATTTAGCAAGAGTAAAAAGAAAGCTCAGCTAAACTGTATTGGCCCTTTTTTAACAAATAAAATGGAGAAGACTTCTATTGAACTTGGATATCAGAAGACTAGTCAAATAAATAGAAGAAGCTATTTCTATCATGCAAAGCTGCCCAGCAAGCAAATTAACTCAAGTACCTAGTATACACCTTTTTTTTTCTTCTGTCATGGACAGGAATTTGCACATTAAAAGCAAAAGTTTGCCAAATGTTTCTGTGAACAGCTCAAAAACAATACTATCAATCATTTCTAACTTGCAGGAATGCTTCAAACCTTTTTTTGCCCTGCCAAAGAAATTTTTCACAAAGATGTATTCAGTGATTTAGGGAACTTGCAGTTCCATTAGCTGTTCTGCTGTTAGGTTCCCAGGCTTGTCAGTCTGCCACCTTCCGCAGATTACATTTGTGAATTTAAAAACAAAAGCAATTCCTGCTCATTTCTTCTGCTGTCTGGGATACTATTATTAATTCCAGATATTATGCTGATTATTTGCATTACAGTAGTCAAAACAGTGATGAGGTATTTCCCTTCAAAGATTGCATCTCATTCAAAACAAATTTAACCCTTATGTTTTGAAGCATAAAACCACAAACTTGTAACTATTGGAATTTTATGCCTGGCAATGTTTTAAACAGCTACATTCCAATGCAACTGTGTCACCTGGAAATTCCAATACAACTGAATAATCTGTTATCAGCTGAAAACAGTTTAATTTTAATGTGCTGCAGTTGACTTAAAGGTTAAGCGACCTCTTAAAAGAATGTGAACTTGTGAATTAGGGAGTTCTTATACTCTCAGGTGGCATTTTATTCACCACAAGAAGTAACTGCTAATGAGCTCCCTAGCTAGCAAAAGCTAGATGTAAAATATGTAAAACTTGAAATGCCTGGTGTTTCTGAAAAATATACTCTGTGAGCTTGGCTTATTAGGTAAATTATAATAGATCAAAGGAGGAAAGGGTAAAACCAGGTGTCAAAAGCTGAGAATGACCAGCCAATTTATTTTCTAATGTTATTTCATGGTCTACTGTTATTAAAGTATTTGGTTAATACAATTTGCAAATAAAAGATTACTTCATCTAAAAAGTGTGTTGGATTAACATACATAAAAACCTCAGTATGATGGCTCAATATGCCAAGAATAGGCTCATTAGGTAGGAACCAATTTAATTTTTTTTTTTTTTGCTGTTCAAGTCAAGCTTAAACAAAGTGAAGAGTCCTGGTTTTGAGTATTTAGGCCAAAAAAAAAATAAATCTTTCCTTTGGGAGTTCATCCCTGAGATAAGGAGAAAAGGATTCTAATAAGAACTGCAGAACACGCTCCAGCACACTGCACTAGAAAGTTAAATCACTGATAAGTGCAAGAGAAAAGCCTCAAAGGACAAATTGCTTGTGGGAAAAGTGACATCTCATCCCCTTGAGCATAGTAAGCACTGCTACTCTGAACAGTAAGGCAATAATTATTATGAGTCCCTAATTTTGAAAAACCAGTAAAGGAAGAATATAATCTCAAATCTGTTTCACAAAGTATCCAGACATGTGCAGAGCTTCTGTTGGCTTCAGTGGGACTCAGGCAGATGGCTGTACAGCATCGAAGTCAGTGCTTAAACAGGTAAATCCAAAAGCAAAATAATAGAAATGTAGCTGTGTATCTACATGTTTATGTTTGTGGGTATTTTAAAATACCTATACTAAATTAGTTTTAATGCTTTAGTTAATTGTAAATCTACAATATGAAAAGTAGACTTCAAACTATAACGTACAGTTAGGACCACCTCCAAAAAAGAGATGTAGATGCATTAAAATGGAATTTCAGTCCAGCACAGACATTCAGAATGAAGAGAAAGGCACTAGGAAGTTGTAGTTAGTTAATGTTTAAACCTAGAAACACCTGAGTTCTCCAGATGCTTTTGTTTGTATTATGCATGGTTCCTAGATATGATTTTTCTGCTTTTGGAATTTTTTTACATTTCCTTCATATTTTCAGAAATGCACTGCTCTTCCCGCAGTGTTCATCCCAGTGCTGAATACTCCTCTAGCATGCAGGCTGGCACTGACTAGAATCTTGTTCAGTTTCTTTCTCATTGTGATGAAGGTTAAATTTTCCTCTGTCCTTACTGGGGGACTGTGCCTTAATTGCACTGATTATATATTTCACGTTACAGCTCTGGGACCAGAACCCCTCTAGGTGAGTGATGTAGTTCCTAAATTAGACCATCTCTCCCTGCCTGTGAAGTAGAGGAGTGGCATAGGCAGATGTCAACTAAATACAGCTGTCTAGCACCTGCCTTTAGTCCAGTGGCTATAACACTCCCAAGAGAGACAGAAGCATGACTTTGAAACTCTTCAGGCAAAGGCAAGTTTAGAAATAGAATGTTCTGTATATGAAGATCACTACCTCCACCTCAGGCTAATATTTTAATAGAGAAGAGATTCAAATGTGAAGGTGACATATTTGTTCCACCTGGAATGGCAGCCACCTCTGAATATCTACAAGTTTTATGTCTAGCTCAGCAACAAGATGCTTAAAGAATCCCCCTTTGGGCTTGAGAAGTGTAGGAAAATTTCCTGGCAAAGATTTTATGCTCCATCACACTGGCTGAATTTCGCCTGTGTTCTGGTCTTATTTCAGGGGAGAGAATGAAGGCTGTGTTATGTGGATTATGAAACTGTGCTTTGGGGCTTGAGTTGCTATGCTCTTCCTTGGAGGGCCTGTGGGTCCGACAGTGCATATGACAGATTGCTGAACAAAACAGAAATCATTAATATATGTCAACCAGCAGCTCTTACAGCAGTCATAAATATTGTTTTAGTTATAACAGATTATGCTGATCTATCATTGATTTTTATAATAGGCTCCTTTTATCTGCGGCTAACTACAAACTTGTTCTTGTCTCTCAGTACCAGAGAGATACACACGTAGTTTGATAAAAATACAAGTCATGGTAGATGGTACAACTTGATACAGAAGACTCATTAGAAGCTACCAATTATACAGTTTACTTCTACAGATATCGCAGTGAAGCAGTAGTACATCTTTATAAAATGGCAAGAGAATGCCTGCTACAGAAATAAGCGAACTTCAAATATTTATTTTCTCATACGATCTACTGACAAATAAGTCTGATAGCTAAAAGATAGTGAGAAGTAGGTAGTAAAATTTTTACGTATGCCAGTTTGTAAAATATATGTATCTATTGAAAGGTATCAGAGGCTTAAACATAGTTTCCTGTTAAAAAATAAAAAATAATTTTTTAAATTGTAAATGATTCAGAGCAGCCCTGAGAAGGACT
>JANHGB010016603.1:0-15309 GCA_026283785.1 Coracopsis vasa
CCTCACATATTCTATTATTAGCCTTTTTATTTAATGGTAATCTAGCTCTTACAAACAGAATTCAACAATTAGCTCTGGGACTTGCCCACCTCCAGGGTTTGGCTTCTTCAGTGTTCATCTGCGTTGCATTTGGTACCTCAGAAAATCTTGCATTCCATATCTTTTTGTTTGTTGTTTTTTTTTGTTGAAGGCACTACAGAGGATTACAGATGGAGAATGAAAAACCAAGTAAAGCTTAGAATAAGGAAATATGGCCTGAATGAAGTTGCCTCTGCCTTGTAAAGGCTTTGAAGTTTTGTCATGGCAGAAGCTGGGTCTTCAGGAGTTAAAAGGCCTGGAATAAGTTTATCACTCGGTAAAAATAAAAAGAAAAGAGGAACAACAAAAAAGGTGGAAGGTAAAGGAACACCATCTATACCTCCAGCATCCTCCTCTATTGTTTCCCTTTTTAACAATGCTCCCCCTGTCAAAATTGCCTGTCCCATGTGTGGGCAAATGGTGCCAATGTACAGAATCAATGAGCACATGGATGAAACATGTCAGAGAAGTCATGGCAAGATTGGTGTCAGTGATTCAACACTCAGCTGTGTTAAGAATGGGAGCCCCCCAGCTGCAAATGTGAACAACAACAATTCCAGCTTGTACTTTTCAGAAAACTCCTTAAATCTAGAAACAAGCCCTTCCAAAATCAGTTCATTGAAAACAGAAGGGAGTACAGCACAACAAATAAGTCCTTATTTTAGCAATAGTAGTTCTCTTTGTAGTGTAAACAGTGAACCACAGGCTGAAACAGTTAGAATAGTCTCTTTGGGAAGCTTGTCATCTAAACTGTCCAGAAGACGTATCCAGGGAGGAAAACAGATCACGTATAAAGAGATCAACTCTTCACCTCCAGTGGTTCACAGTATATGCAAAAATGCTGCAGCACAGAATGGTGATGATGAGATTTATGCTGGGAATAGTTCTCAGAAAGAAAATCAACTTGCTCAGACAGAGCACCAGGAGCAAAATGTATCAAAGGAACCCAGATTACAAGAAATAAACAAATATAATGGAGAAGACCTTGTGGATATTGTTGAGGTATCATTACCAGCTGCTGACATTAATGGTCAAAGGTTACCTGTTAGTACAGGGAGCACCAAAACAGAAAGAAGGTCCGAAGGTGTGATACATAGTCCTGACAAATTCGAAACACATCTAGGTATTTCTGCTTCAGCAGAGCTGCTCAGTAGTTTGGAAGTCAAGACTCAGCCTCGTACTGAGCATATTCCTTCTTCCAAGAAGGAAGTGAACTCTGGTACACAAAATTGCTTTAGCAAAGGTGATACACAGGTACTTCCTGTGGAAGTTCATGAAGACTTTAAGGATGAGGTTAATAATACTTTGTCAGAAACTGTGGAAGAGGTAGAATTTCAAAATTCCACTGGGGACCTTTTAGACCAGATAAATGACATTTGTTCTTCTGGTCACCCATATTACCTCCAGAATTTTTTAATGGTGCTGCGAGCAGTCTTGGAGAATGAAGATGATGTCAGACTGTTCAATGAGCAAGATATGAACATTATAACCAGGTTCTGCAAGTTATCAGGTATGCTTTTTTTACTGTTCTAATACTACTTTTTAGAATCTTAAGTCAGCTTCCTGCTTCATTTAACATGTTTCCAAGGAAGGAAACCCATAGCACAGAAAAAAAATATCAGTTAACACCAAGCTTCTAATGACTAATAAATTACGAGAATTCTACAAAATGGGGTTATGAAGAGGCCTGTGCTGGCTACATAGACCTTGGAAAAAAAAATATGAATGTGTGAGCATGTGTGAGCTTTGCTTCAGCACATTTACAGGTATTTTTTGTGCTTGGTGTGGATCTTTGGTTACCTGTATGATTATTATCCAGTGTTTAGAATGCTAGTTATTAATTAAAAGTAATTTTCTTGTATGTAGCTTAGTACATAACTCTCCTTAATTTCAGTAGGAGCCAGAATGTTGGAGTTTTAAGCCATCCATATTTACATAAGAAAGCAAATGTATCAAACGTATATTCATAAGTTAACAGTAAAAGCATGGAAGAAGTGATGCAAGTTAAAACTAACCCTCCAAGTTTGTTTATAACTTGTCTTAAACTGTAATTAAAAGTAGTTTCACCAGCACTTGTGCTGCAAACTTGGAGCATCAAAATAAGCTTATAACAACCTCCACAAGAAAATTTGTATCTGAAATTATTGCAGGCATAACCATTTATATATTGTTTTAAGTCACTGTAACAGTATACAGCTGCCTGACAAAGAATTTTTAGATACATGCTCATACAAGCTCAGTTTATTCATCTGAGCTGAATATGTGAAAGTGACAGTTGGATACATACCTGCTGGTAAAAATATTCAGCAGCAGGCTGCACTTATTAATGTGCTCATTGAGTTTGGCTTAACTAGCAGGCTGTAAAGTTTAGCACGCTAAGGAATAGTATTTCCGTGTGTGTGAAACTTATTTTGGTGTTTTTCCTCTCTGTAAATTGTATTAGTTTTTTCTGTATTAGAGTACAACAATCTTTAGACTTTCCCCATTGCAAAGTGGAAAAAAACTGTTCTAGCCATTCAGAGCACTTAGTCCCTTAATGTTCGTTTCTGTGATTATTTAAGTTCCAACTGGTATTGTGGACTTATACCACAATGCCTTACAAAAGAGACTATCAAGGTCATGACTTGCGATTAGCAATTGTGTGAAACTTTTCCAAGGCCAATAGAAGGCTTTCAGTAAATGTTTTCCCAATAACTTACATAGATACAGAGAATAATAGAATGAAGCTAGGTACATGACACCACAAGGTTTTTTAATACAGGATACGGAATGACAAAAATGCAGAAGCATTGGCTTGAGCTTTTTGAGAAGAAACATAACTGTGATCAGTAATTCCTTAAAAAAAAATGGGTCGGTACATATCTGTTTCTTTAGGAGGTACTTAAAACAGGGGGAGGAATAACTTCAGAATCTAAAACTTCTTCCAAAGTTAAACAGCTGGAAAGGACCAGGTGAACATTAATTTGCCCTAGTTGAAAAGTTAGCTAGCTCAAACCACCATAAAAGATGGTTGCTAAAAAGGTTGCTAAAAAGGTTAAGAAACTCCAGAGGAGGAAGCAAGGGCTCTGAACTCACACAGGTATTTCTGCAGTGGTTACCTGATTACAATTAAGCTCTTGCAGATTAAATTGTAATAATTACAATTACCCAGTAACACCAAATATTTGAAAAATTAATAATGCTAGTGTAAGATACTAATAAGTTATGATCTCATCTTGGTTACAATATTCTCATAACACAGGACTGTGTTTGTCAGGGAGCAGCAAGAACAGACTATTCTGCACAGGAAGACAAGCCAGGAACGAAAGGGGACAGCAGGACAGGCAGGGACCACATCCTCATCTCACCTGCAGGGGTACAAGCCCACGCTGCCCAAAGAAGAGAAGCAAAGGGAATTCAGTACTGCCTTTAGCTGTGCTCCTGTGGTGGCAGGTCTTCAGGCAAGTCCATAGTGACAAGGCAGGTGCCTACTGGACACTGGCACACAGTAGCAGAGCTTAGAAAATAGCCCAGGCCACCAGCCTGTGGTTAAGTACAGCTCCCCAGCGAACAGGGGAGGCCCTGATAAAGCCTTGCCCAGCTCTTCCCAGCTGCACCCTGTCAGAGCTGACATTGAACACAAACAGCCAAACCTGTGAGTGTTTGGATGGCATTGCAGAGCCTATTAGTGCACTCAAAAACATAAGAATATTACAGCAGTTAACTTTCTCCACCTAAATGTGTATACAGGGACACCTTGATAATGCCTTGTTTATGCTGTGATAGTTAAAATGGGAATATATAAAGAAAGAATGAAATACAAGCAACAAAACTCTTGTTAGTGGCTCTCTGAGGCAAGCAGTAGATGTGTATCGTTTACATCCAAAGAAGTTCTGGGAATAAGCTGACAGTTAAGTCATTAGTGGTTGTAGGCTTTCGCTACTTTGACAAATATTTTGACAAGAAATGTTCAGGATACAACTTCCTTATTTCCACACTCCCTTCTTTGGGTTAGTACAGCACACCAGTAATAATAGCTTGTTTTGTTAAAAAAAGGAAGTGCTTGATTTCTCTTTCAGAAGTGTGATGTCAGTATACCCCTCTCACAGGAGTTCAAAATACAGAAAGAATTACTGTAGAGTGGTGCTGATTGATAAATCCATGTCTGCACTGACTGCTGGAGTTGCAAATAAAACAATATCTCTTTGCAGGGTAGGAGAAACACAGTGATCAGATAGCATTAGGTCAATAGATAATGAATTCTAGACAAGTGACAGATGATTTTACCTTCAGGAAATCTTAGAAAGCTTCAAAAGCTCAGGTAGATGAGCTACCTGTTCCACATTAGAAATTTCTACCCAAGCAAGTGTTGTCTTTCAGTTATCATAATACAAAAATCCTACACATGATTTATACTATAAAGTTGCTTGAACATAGGTATTCTCCAATATTTATTTTCTGCTAAAATGTTTAACATTCTCCAGTGAGTTTTCTTTAAAGCTTATTATGAAAGGAATGATGTTTTTAAAAGGATTAAATTTGAAGCAGTCCTTTCTTCCTGCCCAGTTTGCTCAGAAGTGGATGGCCTTTATGTTGGATGTAGGGCACTGCTAATTTTTTAATTACTGGAAACAGTAAATCAAAATAGGGAAGAGCAGAGGTGTCTCCATCAGGAGTGATCTGCAGTGCAGTGTCAGGCTTTGTGTTCAAGCTGAGATCTGTCTGAACTCAGGTGTAATGGTCCATGTTTAGTGTCACTGCATGCTGCAGTTGGGAGAATTACAAGTGGAACTGAGGTAAAAAACTGAACAAGAAAAAACAGTGTAATGTTTTTCTGTTTCACTGATAATCTTTCAGCTTAGAGCAGTTTTGTAATTTCAGTGATACACCTGAAACTGTCTTAAGAACTTTAAAATAAAAAAAAGCTAAATGCTCCAAATTTTCAAAGGTAATGTGCTGCAGAACAGCATGCTTAAGAAGCAGTTAATTACTTGTGCCATACTTTCTTATTCTCCTATTTGTCATTACAGTCCTTTTGCCAGAAAGCCGTACTCACATGCCTTTACTGGATTGCAGCCCTAGTTTGGTGAGTTTATATGGGCTGAAGAAAGGATGTCCAGGTGTTCAGCCTTTTTCCTGAGTTGTAAAAGCTGGGGACAGACTTGAAAGAAGTCATAACCCCACAGAGAAAGTGACAAGCTTATGTGTCTGAATGTAATTCTGTCAGTGAATTGATCCTGGAAAAATTCTGTTAAAAAAAGGGCTGAAGAAGTCTTTTTAAGGACAGGAGAATAGTTAAATAAGCATGTAAAAAAGGTTAACTGCCATTTGTTAGATATATTTAGATCTGGGAATGTTTCACTGTCTGGTTTTATTAATTTATTCAGTTTCAGTTAAGCAGCAGCAGACATGGATTAAAAAAATAGAAGTTAATGAGGGATTAATAAAGTATTCAAAAGGATGCTGGATGTAGTAACAATAGCTGGGCTATTTTCAGCTAAGATTTAGTAAGCTGTTTTATTGAATCGCAGCATTGTTAGTATTTTAAAAGTATTTTTAAAAGGTAGTTTAAGAGAGCACTTCCCTGATAAAAATCAAATCGATAGGAGGGTTTTTTTCCTTGTTTTCAGTAGATAGATTAATATAATTAAACATATTCTTCAAAAGATAAGAACCTGAATACTAAACGGAGAGGTATTCTGTGAGACTAGAGCTTCTTTTGTTCCTCAGCATCAAATAGTTGGTTGTTGAATGAGTGGTAAAGAAATAAATACCTAATCAACATCACAGTATGCAAAGTTTGAAAAATGACGTTTCTTTTCCTAGAAAAACAAATTATTTCTTAAAGGGTACACATGTCCAAAGGACATTTTAGCAATGTTCATTACTTACAAAATATATTGTAATAATTTTCTACCTACAAAACTTAAAGGTTCTAATGAGCAATAATTACTTGGAAAGTTCAGTTGTTTACCAAGTCTGCTCATAGAACGTGAGCAGATTTAAAATGTGGTTTAGAGGATATCTGCACTGAAGTAATTTTCCTAGTTAAAGTTGGGAATATGCATAATACTGTATTTCAGAATTTAATTTTCTTTTTATCCTTCCCCATTTTAAATGAAATCTGCAGTTGGAGGGCAGAAGTTATATGTGAGACTTTTTCAACGCAAGCTGAACTGGTTAAAGGTGAACAAAATAGAGTATGGAGAGATAAGTATGGATCTGTCACCAATAATTGAAGAACTGGCTGAAGCCAGATTTCTGCAAACAGGTATGGCCAGCATTAATAAATTTTAAAAATATTACAAATAAAATCTGCTGTTGTGTCATATTAGAGTTTGATGCACTACTGTGCCTTGAGAATTAGAGAAGCAGAAAAAGGTTTCAGGTAGATGTGTTAGTAAAGGCTTCAAATAGATGTGTTACCCTAATGATAAAAGTAGTTAGTGCAAATGGGGTAATAGAGCTAAATAAATCTCAGGGCTATAAGTATAGCAATAGGCCTGACTTGCCCTCCAGCCTTATCTCAGACCCTGACCTGCACAGCTTCTGCATGTTGGTCCAGGAGCTTTACTCGATATCCTTCGTAACTGTCCTGAGCTGTCCTGCAGGAACCCTATCCCAGGCCTTGTACACCCCTGGCTGGCTAGACCTCCAACCAGTGCTGCAGGTGTTTGTTTCGTCTGGCTTGTCCTTCAGATTGACCCTGGACCTGACTCAGCATTCAGGCTTTTCAGTGGCTGCCAGTGGAATCTGCTGTCAGGACCTTTTCTCTGACCATTTATGGTGGAACTGCACCAGGGTTGGTGAGGACACTGCCAGTGCTGTGGTCACTCTTGATTCCTGTCTCATTCACCCTTGTCCAGCAGCTCTGCTCTTGCTGCTCCCTGGCAGCATTTTTTTGGGGGTTTTTTGCTTTGGGCAAAGTTTAATCATGAGGAAGACAAGTTTTTCTGAACAGCATTTTATTGTACCTTGGCAGAATTCCTTCATGTTTGATTTTGTTTAGAAGTTGCAAAGGGATATTTTTTCTGATTATTCCTTCACATTGGACTTGTGAAGAGAATTAATTTCAAGCTGAACCAGCTAGCATCTGTAATACATGTTTTAATAATCTTTAGTCATGGGATTACTACTAGGTTATGTGAGTTGTTGCTTTAGTGTATATGTATAGCACGTAATGACTATATATGGGTCATTTTACTTTCAGAATCTGAACTGGAAGACCTGTGTGAAGGGTTGGATTTGCTTTCAGCCCCTGAGCTAAAAACATTGGCAAAGATCTTTCATTTGCCAAACACGAATGGTCAGAAACAGCAACTTGTGGATGATTTTCTGCAGTTGGCTAAACAACGTTCAGTCTTCAGCAAGAGTCAGGCTGGTATTGGGACAGTGATTTTAAAAAGGTAACTCTTTGTAGTTAGATTTTGCAGATGAATGTAAGTTATGCTTCAAAAGACTCAATCCAGATGCCTTTGGAAGAGAGGAATGCATTTAGTAAATTCATGAATAAAAAAGGGCAGCAATAAATTTTGGTTCACAGTGGATCAAACAGAATGGTAAATGTTAGACTTTTTTTTGTAACTATGTCATGTTTTCCAGCTGTGGGCATGATTATCTTGAAAGTTATTCAGCCATACAGAGAAACATCTCGGACGAAATAGGGAAGGCGTTGACTGTTAAAGCAACTATCTGATGTTTGTTTGCTGGGTGAGCTCTTTTAGTAGAATTAGAGGGGAGCAATAATAATCACTGTGATTGACCTTATACATCAGCATAAAGCCTCTTTTTCAGTATTTTTAAAGTGAAAAGCTTGTTTGCTTGACAAAGTGTTCTTTTTGTTGTGAATTTTTCACTGTGGCTGTCACAGCTGTGTTTATCAGATGCCCTTGACTTCTGGGGTGCAGATTTCAGGTTTAAGGTGTCATTCTGCCCTAATAGGAGTGATTACAGCATTACCATTCTTGGTATTTGAAGCTGTATCTATAGCTAGAACATCCACAAAAAGTCCAGGAATATGAAGTGAAGTAATAGCCAGGGTACTAGTGCTAGAGTACAAGTCCGTTCTGGAGTTTATAAGCTTTCTTATGCAGTTGCCTCTCTTAGTACCTACCAAAAGTAGCTGAATAATAATGGATATAAACAGTTTGCTTCTTTAGCAGTTAGCTTGTCTGGTAGGCTAGAGAACTAGAGTCTGAACTGAGGAATTGTGAAATGCTTTCTTTACAAAATGCAAGTTGGGTAGAAAGCTGGCAGATACCAGTATGTGCTGCATTTGCTTCAGTAACATCATTTATCTTTCCTGTGGTATTCAAATGAGAGAGATGTAAAGCTTTGTCAAGTTTTGCATAGCTATGTTTATTGGACAGATATTCCCACCCTGAAGTCTATCATGCGATTCCCCACAAAATTCCTTGTATTCAGAGGGGCCTAGTGTTGGAAGAAGAACTTTAAAATCATTCCTCCATGAAGAATTACTGTTACGTGAGTCAGCTAGGTCTTATGCCAAAAGAGAGGCCTAATGCTTTAGGAATGTGATGTTCTTTGCTGCAGCGGACAGCTGAAATACTAGTTACCCACTGAAATCAGAGAAGATCCTGTTTTAAATCTGTACTGTCCTATAGACAAGTAACAGAAATGTTCTCTTGTATGAAAACACTGGATGAAGATGTGCTAATGGAGATGATACCCTAAAATAAGGGATCTTAAATTGTGATCTGTAAACATCGCCCTAACAGCAAACTACACATTGTTGGTACTACCTGGCATAGCAATAAGAGTGGCTGCACCCAAAGAACAGTTAGTTCCAATTTTATTGTGCCTGAATTTTGGCACTTAAACCTTTCATTACTTAAGATGCATTTCTTTGGCTTTTCACTAGAGGTTACATGTGCTAAATACTTTCTCAAGCTGCCGCTTTCAAGGAGAATCAAGTTTACACATTAACTGGCTCAAAACCAATATTGCTCTTATATTTCTTTCAGTGTATTTGAATTTTTATAAGTGATGGTAAAAAACAATTTGCTGTAACAGTTTTAATTGTCCTTCCAGGGTGAAGGACCTGGCTGGAAAATCTGTCAGGGTCTGTATAGGTCCTCGAGATGTCTTTTCTCGAATTCTGCTGCTATTTTCACTGTCTGAGTCAGTGGAAGATGAAGAAGCTGGTAGCGCTGGTCAAGGACAGCTCTTCACAGTCCTTATGGTAAACATGGGGCGTATGGTATTCCCCAGTTACACTGTAAATAGGAAAACACAGGTCTTCCAGGACAGAGAAGATCTTATCAGGTAGGGGGGAGCTTTGGAAGTTTGGAAAACTGTTTATTTCTAGAAAAGCTTTACCGCAGTACTTGTGTAGGCAAATAAGGATTTGTCATGCAGAACCCCAGATGTAAATAGGTAGAAGTGCACTTTTGCAATTATTTTAAAAGCATTTTTGTACCCATGTAGGACTCATAATTTGCAGGGGCTTATCTTTTGAACCAAAATAGCATATGTATTTGCTTTATGATCATCTGCTGATGAAAGTTGTTTCTTCATTTGTCGTGATGATTATTAGAATGGACCAAACAAAAATACCTTCTCTAGTTTATAAGTAATTTGAAACTTGATGTACGTGGCTGGTGTAAACCCTGCTGGTACTATGAGACTAAGAATACTGGCTGCATGATTCAGTGTCTTTGGAGACTGAAAGGAGTTTTTTAAAAGATATTGTATGGAGGAATTGATTTCTTCTTTTAACTATAAATGTTTTTTGAGCCTATTACAGTTATTACTTTTTTTTGCTTTAGGTATGCAACTGCTGCTCATCTGTCAAATGATATAGCTACTGCAATGGTAAATGGGAACTGGGAAGAAGCTAATCATCTGTATATGTGTGCAAAAGAAACCTGGAACGAGCTGAAAAATCACCCTTCTTTGAGGTACTAAATTGGAAACTAGTGTTCATGTGAAACTATTAAGTGTATTTTCTTACTTTTGGTACTTTTGAGAGAGAGTCATAGACTGGTGATACTATTTAAGCATGATAAATTTAGAAGCTTTAATGTTCTTGAAAGCTTTGAACTTCCTGGTTGTTTGTTTAGCTTTTAAGTGATAATATGAAAAGGCCTTCTTCATAAAACCTTGGGAATGAATTGGTAGGCATGGATAAAGCACTAAAGCATTTCTGTTCTATGTGCCAGTGCAGGAGAACAAGAGCCTTACTTTTCCCTTGTCATAGTTTCCTGTTTGGCTTTTAGACAAATAGCAATAATCAGAATTTAAAATTCACTGTGAATAAAAGGATGTTGCAAATGATATGGAAAAACTTACTGGGTTATTCATCTCTTCAAACTTCCAAGTGGGTGTCATTCAGGAAATGTTACTAAAGATCTGAGAACTGAAATAATGTGTATTGTTTTTAAATGTTCTTCATGAGTTTTTCTGTCAATCAGTTTGTTTTCTGGTTTAATGATACACTAAAAGTATGTTTTACTTTTAGTATGATACACTTTGGCATTATATTAATTTTCATGGCAACTGCTTTAAAATAACATTCATAGAAGGTCATTTGGAGGCCTATTCCATTTCGCACTGAAGACATTTCAAAACCCTATTTTGATTTCAGTAAGACATTCAAAAGACTGTCCTGAAATATAGAGGTGCCTACCCAAAGGATGTTAATCTTTGTTTTTTAGCAGGAATTGCCTGTTCTAGCCTTTTTCTTTTGTTCAGCTGTGTTTCTGAAGTTAGCCATCTGACTTAGGAGAAAAGTTGGCAGTAACAGAACATGGTGTAATAAGTTATTGTTTGATGTAGAACTTACTGATAATTCCACTGCTGTTGAAACCAAAATAAGCTGAGCAAATGCAGCTTGCACCTGCTACCTTAGCTAAACTATTTTCGTACCTTTGGGTTCTTGACATGGCAGCTGGGATATTCATTGCAGTTCAGTTGTAGTGTATAAGGCATTTAATTCTTGTAAATCCTTTAGGTATAAGTATTCTTAGTAAGAGAATTTTAAGAGTTTAAATTGACATCATTAAATTGATCTGAGCTGCTCTTACCTTTCAGCTATCACAGAGTTTTACCCGAGTACTTGAGACATTTCACAGTTGGCTGGGTGTATACAAGAATCCTTTCTCAAGGTGTTGAAATTTTGCAGAGACTTCACATGTATAAGGTAAAGTGGTGAAGTGAATAGGAATATGTGTTTAATGTAGCATTGTTCAGCTGTTTATATTGATGATGTACCAGCATTGTACCAGCTACTAGAAGAAAAAATAACTGTTACAGCTGAAACCAGGACTTGTTGCCCCTGCAAAGGCAACAATTAATATTCAGGTCTTTTTCATGTACATTAAGAAATACAGAAGGGACAAAAACATTGTTTTTTTGGCAGCTAACCTTTAAGTTTGCATAAAAATATTCTAGGGTTTTAAGATACATCCATGCACCTAAATACAGTGGATGCTGAAGTAAAAATGGGGTTTGAATTGTGCAAAGATAAAGTTTTATAGTATCCAGTAATTAGAAGGGAGATTGGCAAGCTAATTATGTAATTAAACTGCAACTTGGTTTTCTATCTCCATTAATAATGATACAATCATTTTGCTACAGGAAGCGGTGGAGGAGCTGCAGACTCTTCTTTCTCAGGATGTGTATTGCACTGACAGCAGAGGGCGATGGTGGGATCGCCTAGCTCTGAATTTACATCAGCACTTGAAAAACACTAAGAAGGTACCTTCACGACTGCATGCTGTAAAGTTGGAGACACTGCAGTCACTGTCTGAAACAGTTTTAAAAATACTTCGTATGAGAAGAACAGAAGGGTAGGCTCTCCTAAAAATGCAGGTACTGGTAGGAATTCCAAGGTCAGGCAACCAGTTTCTCCTAAGAAGTTGAATATTGAGTTTACCCTCATCCTTGATTGGCCTGCATAGAAGTACACTGGAGAATTGGGATTAAAATGCTTCTATTTTGTTTTGCATTTTAATTCTCTGTGTCTGTTAAGGGGGAAATAATATCATAAGCTGTCAAGTGTCTGCAGTTGTCTCTTTTGCATCTTATACCCCCATGTCAAGCTTTTTTCCAATTTTGGAATTAGAAGTTGTACAAAGGAAGAGTTCATTATTTACAAATTAGGACAAAGTGCTTTCCTCAAGTCACAGAGAGTATGTCAGAACCATGATTTGAATTAATTTTTAGAGTCCATATTTAACCCCAGATTTTCTTCAGTGCAATAGTGTATTGGTCTAAAATTTGTTCTGTATGTACATACCCAAGCAACCTGGTCCTTCTAATTCCATATTATGTGCTGTTAAGGAGCTGGCTTAAAAATATTGAACTGATTTACCTTAGAACCAACTCTCTTTTTCTGGTCACTTATGTAGAATTTACATTTCCTTAATCGTACATTGATCAGTACAAGTAGATAGTAATTCCTTTTTTACTGTACCAGTGCAAATGTGAATCCAGAAGCCTACTATTGCAAAATGTTAGTTACTAGTTAGAAATTCCTACATAAAAAAGGGGGCACTGTCTTATGCTGTTTTTTACTTTCACATTTTTGTGCTTCTTAAATCAGTTTTGTCTTTCGGGCTTAGTAAGGACAGATAGATGTGCATAGGTCTTTCTAAATTATTGCTTGTTACGTTGCTCTTTGCTAGGCCATTGGCTGCATCAGAAATGGGCTGGCAGACCCATTTGTACGTACTGGGCATCGGCTGTCGCTCTACCAGCGGGGCCTACGAATCAGAGACTCCCCAAGCTGCAAGCAGTTCAGATGCCTGCTTCATGATCTGCCAGCCATACCTGTGCAGGATGTGGCACATGTAAGTGCAACTGCTGGTGGTTTCTAAGAAATAACAATTCATGAGGTCTTTTTTTCTCCTGACAGTAAAAAATAATCTGAGAGACTGTTGTTACGTGCTATGTACCAGTCTCTGACTTATTTGTGCTGCGGGAAAATGAATACAAATGTGTTTCTAAAACAAAAGCCTCTTGTAAACAAATAGTTGTACTTCATTAATAAATGGTCAGCTTCTTAGCTGGAGTTAGTCAGCTGTACAGTGATGTAATTTGCATTGCTTTACTGAATATGTGTTATGAATCTAATCAGCTCTAAACTCCACTAATTTACCAGCAACACTCAGAACCTTTCTGTTTGAAGAGTCTGATCAAATCAGCGCACTGCCTATGGTGTCTTCAGGCCAAGGGTTCTGTGTGGTTTAGAAAAAGTAATAGTAACCTGAGCATGTTGTCACCATGAGTTTAATGGCTCAATTTTTTGCAAGGTTTTTTAGTAACCTTTGGGAGTTGTGAACTCTAAATATATACTATGCAAATACGCAAAATTACACACTTGCATCATATTGGAATGGGGGTTTTTGAACTCATTCTTTTCCCAACTGTTGCAAAGATGATTGTCTCTGGGCAAAGTCAGAGCAGAGCCTCCCTGTCTGTCTTGGCCTTGTCATCACATATATCCCTATAGCCCTTCTTTTTCTCAGTCCAGCATGAGTCTCCTCAGTCATCTGTGTTGTTCTTTCCTGGTCCTACATATCAAAATACTACATTTCCATCTGCTCAGCATTTTTGCTACCCTTTTTTTCCTGAAATATTTGCCAGTTTCTAACAGCTAAACAATGATTTCAAAGGACTGGCAGGTTGAATTTTGTTCAGTTGATATTTGGAAACAAGTCTAGTTCTGATTTTAAGAAAACTGAAAAGGAGGAGAGTGTTTTAGGAGGGATTCAACTACCTAGGCCAAAGCTTTTTAAATGTGATGCTGGAAAGTAACTAGCTCTTTTAACATGTTCAGATTACAATCAAAGGAAAGATGTGCCCTCAGACGGGAATGGGAAAATCTGTATTTCTAATGGAGGATATCGATGATGAAGAAGGAGGCAAAGACATCAGTGTATCCACAGTCATGTGTTCAGTTGAGGAGTTGGCGTTAACTCATTACAGGCAGAATGGTTTTGATCAGGGTAAGAGTAACTTTTTTGTTTGTTTTTACAGAGAAATAAGTGTGACAGTACAATGCAATTTACGAAGCAGTTCACTTAATAAGACCAGTTTTAGCTGATTCCATTAGACTAGTTTTTAATCTGATTCTGTTCTAAATGGCTCTAAAACTTAATTTCCTTACCAAAATGTTCTAATACGTATTTTCAACCTAACCCCTTTTCTGGTCTTTACCTGCTGCCTTCATGTACCTAAGGTGGTTTTGAAATGTTTCAAAAACAAAATGCCCCAATGTATCTTCTTTATCTCCATAGAAAAGCCTTTCTTATCAGTGAACAGCTATTTTATTTGTTAGGGAAGCAATGTCATTTAAGGAGTGTCATTAAGGAAAGGTAAACTTCCACTGATATTTGGTACAGATGAACATGGAATCAGCATATACTATAGCAAGACACTTATTTAGCAACTTTGTTTGAAAAGGCTTGATTTTCAGCTTTTAAGTAGTTGTTCATGTATTTTCATATATATATATGAAAATATATATGTTTTTCATCCAATAGATATTTATATATATTTTAATATGTATAAAATTTTTTTTTACATATATATATATTGTTTATGTATGTAGTTGTTAATATATTTCATATATATATAGCTCCTATATATGAACATATATAGGAGCTGTGAAAAGCTGTGGACAAACAAGAATATATAGGTCTGTTGTTGTATAGGAAAAAAGCAAAATACAAAAAGGGAGGCAGGTTATTTTTTTTTTTTTTTTAGATAAAATTTGTATTTTTAGATGAAATATTTTAGTGTGATTTTGTATTACTGATAGGTTCCCAAATACCGTTGCAGGAAAAGGGGCCATATCAGAAAAGGGTAAATGGGAAGGTGACAGTATTTAGACTTTGGGAGAATTGTCCTGAAGTCCCCACTTGATGCCTCACTCCCACCCACTTACCATCAGTCATCCAGGCTCAGTGGCTCAGTACACATTTGGAGTGCACAGTGGCCCCATGTGATTTAGTGGTAGGCCTACAGGAACAGTATGCCTAGTACAGCACTGTGCGCATTAACCACACACATGCGCATGTGCCCTCTCCCCCCATACTATGTATTCCGTATAATAACAAACATGTAGCATATATTCTATTATCTATGTGTAACATTACATAGAAATCACATATTATACTAAACATACATCACAGAGTGGTTGAGGTTAGCAGGGAGCTCTGGAGGCTCCCCCGTCCCACTCCCTGCTTGAGCAAGGGCACCCAGAGCCGGTTGCTCAGGGCTGTGTCC
>JANHGB010016608.1:0-84889 GCA_026283785.1 Coracopsis vasa
ATCTGAAGGGGACCTATGAGGATGCGCGGGAGGGACTCGTCATTAGGAACTGCAGGGATAGGACAAGGGGTAATGGGTTTTAACTTAAACAGGGGAAGCTTAGATTAGATATAAGGAGGCAGTTCTTTTACTGTGAGGGTGGTGAGGCACTGGAAAGGGTTTCCCAAGGAAGTTGTGAATTCTCCATCCCTGGCGGTGTTCAAGGTCGGGTTGGACAGAGCCTTGGGTGACATGGTTTAGTGGGAGGTGTCCCTGCCCGTGGCAGGGAGGTTGGAACTAGATGATCTTAAGTTTCTTTCTAACCCTAACTACTCTACGATTCTATATATAATGTAAAATACAATGCTGACCAGATAAACAGTCAGTCAGTCCTGACCATATAACCTGCTGTTAGGTCTGCTTTTTTTCCCCCCTCAGCTGAGTAGTAGTTCATCAGGAAGAAGCACTCAATAAACTGTGTGTGCATATGTATACTCACACAGGTGTGTGTGCATATGTTCATACATACATATGTATATCTACACATATACAATATAGTTTTTCTCTTTGCTTTCACTTAAAAGTCCTGATCAGTAGTCACACCACAGAGGTCACACAGGAGCAATTTGGCACAGTCTGAGAGTGCACTGGCTACTAATGACCTTTTATAAATTTAAATCTGCAGTATGAGGAAGGTTAAATTGCAATGTGCATTTGTACAGCAGCTTAATGGTGAAATTTTCCTCTTGGGTTGGTTTAAGATCATTACAGAATACTTAATATATAGTCTAAAATTCATTCCAAATATTATTCAGTCTAGATCTTCTATCTCATTTTCCAAAGAGCATATTCAAGGCATTGAAATAAAACAATGCAGGAAGGGGCTTTTGCATGTCTTGCTCCCCCTCTCTATTCTTATTTTAACAGGATAATTTAACCAATGCTAACTTCTAGAAAGAAAAATACTGGAACTAAGAGTATAAGGGAAATATACACCTATATTTGTAACCCTAAGCAAAGTACCTGCAGCTATTGTGGCTTAAAGTTCCCCATCAATTTGTGAATTATGTAAACTGAGCTTTTAATCTTGAGTTTTCAGGGCCACTTTCAAAGTTCCAGTGCAGTTATGAACGAGCTGAAAACATATATAGGCCCTCTGCTCTTAGGACTTGATGACTTATTTCTACTGAATAATTTATTTGATTAATGTTTTCCCCTTTGTCTTTATAAGTGATCAGGGAATATAAAATAACATCTATTCAAAACTAATAGACTCCTAGAATAGTTAGGGTTGGAAAAGACCTTAAGATCATCTAGTTCCAACCTCCCTGCCATGGGCAAGGACACCTCACATTAACCCATGTCACCCAAGGCTCTGTCCAACCTGGCCTCGAACACTGACAGGGATGGAGCATTCACAGTTTC
The DNA here is from genome assembly GCA_026283785.1 of Coracopsis vasa. Lineage (NCBI taxonomy): Eukaryota > Metazoa > Chordata > Aves > Psittaciformes > Psittacidae > Coracopsis > Coracopsis vasa. The sequence goes on from JANHGB010016608.1 coordinate 1,405, forward strand.
CCTGGGCAACCAATTCCAGTGCCTCACCACCCTGACAGTAAAGCACTTCCTCCTTAAATCCAATCTAAACTTCCCCTATTTAAGTTTTAACCCATTACCCCTTGTCCCATCACTACGGTCCCTAACGAAGAGTCCATCCCCAGCATCCTTATAGATCCCCTTCAGATACTGGAAAGCTGCTCTGAGGTCTCCATGCAGCCTTCTCTTCTCCAGGCTGAACAGCCCCAACTTTCTCAGACTGTCTTCATATGTCTGATCATCCTCGTGGCCCTCTTCTGGACGTGCTCCAACAGTTCCATGGCCTTTTTATGTTGAGGACATCAGAACTCTACACAGTACTCCAAGTGAGGTCTCATGAGACCAAGAGTATAGGAGCAGGATCACCTCCTTTGACCTGCAATATACATATATTTTTAATATAAAATTATTTAATATTATTTAAAATATATTTAAATTACATATTATGTATGAAATATTATATGTTTATATAGTCAGCCTGCTGGATCAAATAAACAGTAGGACCAAATAATATTAAATAAGACAGGAATCAACAAAAGGTTTCAAACCAAAGAAAATAAATTAATAGGTTACGTATGTAAAACATTAAATGTATGCCATTTTTTAAACTAGTTTTTGGAAGAGTACATACCACAAATATGAAATTTAGACATTTTAATTGATAATTCAGTGGTGTCAACAGTCCCCACAAGTTAATAGGGATACACATTTTCTTTCCTTATATTCTTGGAGAATTCATTTTCTTCCAGTAGACCAAAATCACTTAACAGAAAAACCATCCACATCCTTATGTGATAAAACACTTAATACTCTTTATGGATCTCTCTAGCTAAAGAGAAAATAGTTTGATGCTTCTGAATTCTGAAGATGGTTTGGGTTTTTTTATGGTTTTTTTAAACCAAAATGGGTTTAAATTAGCGTACTAAGTCAACTATTGCATACTAGTAAGTTCATTTTAGCTTAGCAAATATAGCACACCTAGCTCAAAATATATGAACATAAAAATCTTATGTGAGAGATGCACTGAGAGGTAGACCTATTTATAAGCCATCAACTACTATAAAGTACCAACTGTGGGGCATACAGCACTTCATCGTCTGCACACACCTTTTCTTCTATCTATCAGTGTGAGAGGAACTTGGGAGAGATTGCAGTATAAGGAATAGGTTACACCTGTATAAAGACAGATCTACTGGAGTTAAGTGCAAGACATCAGAGAAAACATGCACAGCAAATAAATATTAATAGTGAACAGTGTCCATTATACTTTCCATGCCTGTGGAGTAAGACATAATAGAAAGAAAGCCTATTTCCAGACTCCTTAAATGTGCTTTGAATTTGGTTCTATTAGAAAAGTGAAGCTTTGAGAAAATTACTACTAGTTATTGAACACACTGAAAAAATTTACTTCCCTTTTCTCTCAATGGATTTCACAGCATATCTGATATAGTCTTTCTAATTTTGCTTTTAATCATAGGTGGTAAAATCTGTGATGGCTATTTAACAATGCTAGAGACTGACTTAATTCATTTATGTCATGTTGGGACTCATAACAACTTATCTGGGATTTTTCATATTCCTATTTTCATTCTCATGTAACACTGAAACCTTAGCACAGATGGTTTATCTTTATAATACTGTAACTGAATGTGTATTATCTCAGATACTTTGGCAGTTCTAGATGGTCTGAGGAAGTTGGCTGGCAAAATAAGTCAAGCTGGTACAATATTGTGATGAAAAGGAAACAATTATGATGTTTATTTCTGAAATATTTTGCAGCAAGTGATGAATCTAAATTCATGTGTAAGTACAGATTTTTCTCGCTGAAGAAATTCAACTGTTACGAAACAAACCCAAACAAACAATCCATATCTGTCTGTATCTAACAAGCTAAAAACCTTTGCTTTGGGAAAATGCTGTCTCTTCATACTATGACAGAGTAACATGGAGTGGAACATAAAAATACAGAAGAAAAGCTGTGCCTAGAGGCTATGCATAAGTAATCTGAATTCATCCCACCACAGATGTAATAAGACCTTAAATTATACTGATATTACATTTTAATCTTAACCAAAATAACCTATGAAATCCAGATATATGGTATATCTTAATTTAAAAGCCTTTTAAAGGCAATTACCATTCCTTGAAGTCCTAAATGCAGCATGTTATAGTTATTTAACTGTAGTAAAGAGATTTTTAAGTCATGTTACATGGTCATCCTGTAAGCAGGTCATTAGCAAGAGCCAAGTAAATGGGAATCAAATTAAAAATAAATCAACCCTATTCCAGTAGGTAAGTTTGTTCTAATAGAAATGGTAAGTCAAATGAAATCATTTAACCTCTTTATTATGGCTTTCTGCAATCACAGTAGCCAACTGTGTACTAGAGGCCTAATCCATATTATTAGAGAAACTCAAAGTAGCACTCGGCTAGCTTGCATGGTCACTGTGCACTGCAATACAGCACAGTTCTGCTCAGACACAATTAACTGTTGATAGAGGGGGTCTGAGAGACTCTTCACCTACCTTATAACAGTGAGGCACTGCGCCTGTACCCTTAGACAACCTGTATATATTGTATTCTTAACTGCTTCCATAAAAATTCAAATTGAGTAGACATTTAAAAAGCCTGACAGCTCACTACCACGTCCTCTCGCAGTCCACCAGACTAAGGAGGGCGCATCTCTGTGAGGAAGCAGTTGCTGAGAAGTGCCACCAAAATTTCCTAATGATGCATATGCTCTGGTGTCCAGCACACTGCTATGACCTGACTACTTGCTCAGCTAAATGACTGAAGTAAAGCACAGAAATTTGAACACAACCTGTCTGTCACATTTTTGAAGTTGAGGCCATGGAGCTGTTATGGCCACAAATATGGCAAGAACTGGATGTCATGCAGTAGGCATGAATGAATAGGTCCATCAGTGGTCCAAAGCCCCAAGAAAGGGGCTGTGCACAGAGAGAGGAAGAAATAAGGAGCAGTATGCTTCTTGTGTTTGTCTTCTTTAAGATTCAAGTTTGACAGAGAAAAACTTACCTGGTGCAATAAACATCCAGTTACATAAATTGAGTTTAATCCATCTCTAAGGCTACTCTAAAAAAAACACCATAAAAAGACAAAATGCACATTATATAATTTATCTGAACTCTGCAAAAACTCCACTGCAGGCAGGGCTTTGCAGCACACCTAGGTGCTCCATTCTTGTCAGTAAAATTAGTGAAATACAGTCTGAGAGGAAAGAAATTAACTACTTGCAGAAAAAAGGGAATGTTTCAGTGACAGTTTTGTGTTCAGTGTTAAAGAATAGGAGCAAATTATGCAGGTCAGAATCCTGAATAAATATTAGAAAGAAAAAAAACCCAAACCCAAACAAACAAATAACAACCTGCCTTCATCCCCCCAAAACAAACAAGCAAAACCCCCACCAAACTAAAGAGCTCTACAAAGAACAGTGTAGTTTAGTACAATTCCTCAGTTATACCTTTCAGTGGCTTCACCATTCATCAAGGCTAAAGAATGGAAAAAGAAAGAACGCAGGGTTTGTCTTCCTTTGCTTCTTTTCTGAAATCTGTTTTAAATGAATCACGCTGTAGACCCATCAGTTTCACCAGCATACCAAGGTAAGGCAGGACCACGACTTCACTGAGAATCTGGGACAGCTACCATCAACGTGCACAAACAAGAAGACAGGAACAGCTAAGAAAGAAATATCTTCTGTGTGAAATCCTCCTGTTCCTGCTCAAAATTAGGAAAGAGTGACAAGATATATCCAGAAAATTAAGAAGAATTAGGATAAACTTCTGATAATCACTAATTGGGACTACCAGTGAAAAGTAGAAGATCAGGAAGTCTAAACCCCCAGAATTAATAATTTCCACAAACATCTTCCCCATGTCCCGAACACTGCAGCACAAGTTAAGGTTTCCTATGGTATCCATCTAACATTTCAGTCTTCTCCAAGTTGGCATGATGGATCTTCATGTCTCTTGCTTTTAACTGTTTAAAACAACCCTATTTTCTACCAGCAAATTACAATTTTTGGTTTCACTTAAATATCTCCCACTCTCTTTTATTATTTCTATCACTAATCTTCTAATACATCTTTTGCCTAATTTTACAGTATTTTACTAAAGTCCTTCTGCTAATTTTCTCACACTTCCCACTCCTCTTCAGAATAAAAATTATTAAACCCATAATTTATGCCCCCAGTACAGGTTTCCCATTGATTTATTAAGTCAGCTTTCCCTCCTTTCACCTCCTCTGCTTTCTTTTCCTCAACCATTGTCTTTTTGTGACTGTAATTCTGTTTCCACACCACCTCAGACTCCTTGGGGCTTTTAGATATTCCACCAGTACAAGCTGCAGTATCCAAAAAACAAAGCTTGTTGTTTAACAAAAAACTTGCCTGTTACAGTCCCTCTACCAATAGCTCCTTTTCTTAGAAACAAGAGAGAAAGCTATAACAACTTAATGTGCTTACCTCTGGGAAAGAGTGTAGTTGCATGCACCAGCCATTTGCAAAAGGGTCCCACCTCACCTGCATTTGTTTAACCTCTTTGAAGTTACAGTGCTGCCCTCAAAAAGGCCTAACAAGGGGAAAAAAAAGAACCAAACCAAAAACAAAACCCAAAACCCAACCCAAAATACCACCCCCCAAAAAAAAAACCCCAAACTACAAACACTCCCTCTCTCCCCCAACCAACCAACCAACCCCAAACCTAGAAGAGAGTAATTCTGCAGTTACAGATGGTTAAGGATATTCTCAAAAAGATGTTTTGGGAAATACTGCTACTAAGTTTATGTTTCTTTTGCTGTTATGTTACTTGAGTATTTCTAGGGAAATTCGGGTGGTCTGGTATAGGGATGAAATTGTTTCTATTTTCTTAATAATAAGCTAATTCATGGTTGCCCTTTCATACAGAAATAACTAGCAGCACTTCAGAGCAGTATGTCTTAACAAACAGCATAATCTGTCAAGACAGCAGAGGATTTTGAAGCTAAGTATAGACATTCAGTTGCTCATAATTCAATAGATAATTCAGAATTCATTGGGGTAAAGTTAACAATATCACAATTATTGATAATGAGTCTGCTTTGTTTAGCTTGCCACTCAAATGTCATACAGAGAATGCATCCTCCTCCCAGGATTTGGCTATTGCTCTCATGATCAGATACATTAAAACACCAGCATACTAACACTTATAAAGTGGCAGCAAAAGGATTTCTCACAAGGCCCAAGAAACCCCACTTCTAATCTACGGTTTAAATCTTGCAAACAGCTTATGACTGTTCTTGTATTTATTGCAAGTAGTCTCCCTGAAATCAGTAAGAAAAATGGGTCCATAAATCTTCAGCACAAAACAGACAAGGTAAGGAAAAGAAACTACTCTTTCCAGGCAATTGATTTCCTCAGTCCAAGTAACCAGCACCCAAAATGGAAATTGGATCCTCTGACCCTCAGTCTAGTGCTTCAGCCTTTTTCTCAGTCAGTCTTTTGCTTTCCCACTTAGACATATTACAAAATAGGAGCTTATCTCCCACGGATCTCATACAACAAAGCAATCTGCAAAAAGTACAATTAGTCTACTTGTAGTGCTATACTTAGTTGAGAAACATGCTTACTGTGAATCGCCTGAATGATCAACTTACTGCTTTAACATGTTGGCAGTGAGCATTTACCCAATCCCCATCTCTAAAACTTTTTTTTTCCTAAGCCTTTAACCCAAGTCTGGGAATATCTAAACTTCTTCTTACCCTTCTGTGAATCTTCTAGCCAAGCCCTAATAGCCCTCACTGTCCCTGTCTCCTGACCCCTGGAGCTCCCCTCACCCTGTCTATGACACAGGGCCCCATGTCAGCCTCCTCAGGCCATCAGCTCCTGCTCCAGCAGCGCCTGAGGTGGGCCTGTCCCCATCTCAGCTGCACCCAACATAGCAGGTTGATCCTGACTACCTGACTTGACTTTGGCCCTGCATCATCCCTATGGGCTCGCTAAGGCTGGGGATGTCCCAGCTGACTCCCACAGCCACCCTGCTCCTGGGCTGGGTGTGGTGCTGAAGCTTCCCACATCCCACATGGGTCCTGCAGCACTCTGTCCATTGGACCTGCCAGCCCTCATGGCACTCTGGCACTAGCTATCTTTCAGTAGCATCAGAGAAATCAAATACTAACTTTTACTTGATTTGTTTTTTTCGGGTTATTTTTTTTTTAACTTAGTGAAGTTAGCAGTAAATCCATCAGTAGTTGATAGAGTTGCTTCAATTACTTTTATGCCTTTACATTATTGCTTCCCTCTCATGCCTGTATCCAGCGGATAGAGTGGAATTCTCAGAAATCTTGGACTGATACTGGAATCAAACTCATAGGAAATAATCAAACACTTCCCTTGGTCACATATGCAGCATATTCAGGTCCCCACCCTTCAGCATAAGACAAAAACATGGGCCTTTCAGAGGGCCATAGGGTGTTTCAGCTTCAGGAGTTTGTCATCTTGGTGAAGATTACAAGTGACAGTGTACACGGCACTGTGTATTGTATCACTAGATTATGCAAGTAGTGTTTATTTGCTTTCCTTTACTCAAAGAAGCAAAAATAATATCTAAGAGAGTAAATGACTTCATTTTTTTAAAAGATACTACTTTCTATTGAATATATACTTTACAGAGTGAAGGATAGAACAAAACGCTGCAGCTGGGCATGTCATGAATACCAAGAAGGGCAAAATCATTCCTTCAGTGCAATAATTAACACTTGCATTCCATTAGGGAACGGCCTCATTACAAAACATGTCTATAATGAAAAGCTTTGCATAAGTAACCTCTAACACACGTCACCACATTCATTCTGCCCTACTTATCACTCAGTAGTTTGAATTTCATTGCAAGAGCCCTGTCAATTAAACTTGCAGTACACTGCACAAGGAGTCATTACATTCTCCAAATTCTTTTATTTTTAAAGGTATCTATAGTTCAGAAATCAATTTGAAAGCAATTCTTTAGGAAATCTCAATGTTTGGTTTTCTATTGCTTTGGGAAGTGTCATAGCAGTACATAGCACCTCCCTATGTTTTGTGGTTAAAGATGATTTAGTCCTTCAGATACAAGTAACTGATTATTTTTCCTCTACTCTGTGATAAAAGTAAGTAGCAAGGTAAAATTCATTTGTATTTACTACTTACCTGTGAATTGAACGAGGACCTACCTTGCAGCTAGTGCATTGAACTAACTGACTCTTGAGATATCTGAACTAAATTTATGCATCACTGGATGAAGTCCAGCTTTTTCTGACCAAGATGCACGACTACTATGTAAAAACTTTCAGTGGTGCACTGATATTAACAGGACACTGAACCAGTTCCCTCAGGCTCAGTTTTCCAAAATAAGGAGACCTATTTTCTAGTTCTTGATGCTGACACTGGCATTTAGGGAAGCACACGCCTAAGATGTCTGCAAGGTCAGGGTTTAAGGATCTGTGGAAGGAAAAGACATGGCTGTGAAGACTGTTGGGCAAAGCATTATTTTTTATCTATGTACGGCCCCTCCATTCTTTGCCTGGTGTGGTTTGCTAGAGCTTATGCTGCACTTAGAAAGCTGATGCTTAGGCCTGAATACAAAATCTAGCAAGTTTCCATGGGAATTCAGTGTCTTAGAAGGTCTAATTTTATTGGTGGTAAACCAGAAGTCATAGATGTTTTGCCATTTCAGGGAAGGGGATGAGCTGTATTCTTTGGGGTGTGCTTCACCCATTCTCCATCTTAGTGGAACACAAACCAGCACTGCAGTAAAAGCCCATTTCACTGGAGCCTGTGCCCAACCTGTTATCACCAGTTCCTGGTAATGCTAACACAGTTAAAAGACTTTTGGAAGACTCAGAGGTTAGCAAAACAAGCTAGCTTCTGCGGATAATAACTTTTGCTGGCATATACTAAATACCTTTAAACTAGTGCATTAATCATATTAATTGGAAAAAAAAGATATCTTTCAACACTAACATTTAGGGGGCTGATCATAATGGGCCTCAAGCTCAGCTGGAGACTCAGGATGCCACAATAGTAGTTTTTAACAGCAGTGATGTATTTTGACAGAAAAGAGAATAATAAATTGTAGGGCTGTTTGAGCATCATTGAGTACTTCTATAACAGGGGGAAAAAATGATATGTTTCTTTTTGGCAGAAAGACTCAGAATGAATCAGACATCTTGACAGAAAGACACTTAGCAAAAATAAATGTAACTACAACGCTTCATTAAAGTAAAAGTATCTTTACTATTAATATACAAATGGTGAAGAGTGACAAATAATTGATATACTTTAAGCCATACTTTCAATGTCTTTCATAAATACAAAACCAGCATCTGCAATATTACTTCTTTTTACAGTATAGAGATATATATATACACAGCATTTCATAGGGACTTAAGATTTTGAAACAATAAACAAACTAGCTCCAGTGGTAGCTAACTTATCAATATATAATTCAGGTGGTATATATCGCAAGTGGGCTGTTGACAACGTGTGGAATAACAAAAACAATACATGGTATGCTTTAGCTTGTACTGTACACAGCATACAAATACATACCGAGTGCTCATTGTGGCAGGAAAGCTATTTCTTTTTTAAAACCTTAAGTAGTTCAAAATTCTTAGTGAGAACTCTACACCATGAGCAACAGAATTATCTTCCTGGGGGGTCTGACTGCTTTATGTATTTGTCACTGATCTATAGAGACTCTGAGGGTTTGTTTTCCCTTCCCCCAACCCTGCCTTTTAGGTTTCAAAAAGGTAGCCTACCTATATGGCAGAGTTAAAGGATACAGCAGGGTTAATATTCTCCCTCCTCTGGTTTTCACAGCTTGCAGTACCCTGACTTTGGCAATGCCCTGCAGCAGCCTCTCTTGTTTCAGCAGCTCCCCACTTCCCTTGTCACTGCTAAGGACATTCCCAGTATCCGAGCAATTTCTCAGCTCACTCTTTGGCACCTGCTCTCTGGTAGTGGCTTTCCTGAAATGCCAGCACTGCATCTGGTCATCTTGCCCGCTCCCAATCTCACCTACGACTTAAAACCTGCCAATACAAATTTGGCAATAAATATTTATTTCATTTCTCTGGGCTAAAAATGGCCAATATTCAAGTTTGAAAGTCAAACATCATGAGGCTTACAATGCCTGTTAAGAGGAAAGATAGACTTGTAAACTGTGATTTCTCAGAACCTAATCCAAAGCCAAATTTTTAATATAAAGGCTTCTTTTTGGCTCAGGTTCAAGTAAAATGATAAAAAGCCACATTAATATATGCAGTGGAAATATTGAAGATCACTTAAAACCTAGTGAGTGGTATCCTCCCACCACTACAGAACTGCTGTCAAGTGGACTTGGTACTCCAGGAAATAATATGAAAAAATCTGGAAAAGGGGGTGGATCCTTTTTTAAAAAAGCATATTCAACCACAGTAGCTTTGCATCAGTTGGCACAAGTAAATGGATTTAAGAAGAAATACGACTTCTTAGAGTGTCTTCATCTTTGCCTAAAGAAGTACCACAATTGCAATGACTTATTTAGAGGAATGTTTTCTTTTTCTTCTTTACTTGTGGGCATCTAGTAATGTACGGGATAAAACTGTGATCAGATATTTTTATCAGCATTTCCTGATCAGTACAAACTCCTGATGGGAAAACCTCTAAGCAAAATTTTAGCAGGAATCTGGCAGGACATTTAAGTTCCACTTACCCCATAAAGATCAATCTGCAAAAGTGACTTGATCAGCTGAGGACATGCAGAGCCTCGCTGAGATGTATGGATGAAACTCAGGCCCCACTGAAGTCAGTTTGAGCCTAGTGATACCTGGATTCCACTGTGGCCCTTCTTGCAGTGCTCTCAGCACCCCTCCATAATTGAATTTGTAATAGGGTTCTTGAGTTTCATTGAATCATCTTTTTGGAGGCCCTTTAATCAGGAGTGAATGTCATCCAATAGATGCAACAATATCTCTACAATGATATTACTTCCCATGACAGTTTACAGAGATGGTGAGGCCACAGATGACTGCAAAACAAATATTCACTGCAGTTTTATTCCACAGGTAAAATGGTAGGAAGATGCTCCACATAATCTTTCAGATTTAAGAAAAGATTTTAATGTTTTAGGTCTAAGTACCTAAATATAACTAAGGAGACTTTTTATCTATCTGACTCTTCAACTTGATAAATTGGTCAAAACACCCCTACACACCCCCATGTGTGTACCTGAATCTTTCCAGTAGTAATACACCCACTAAGACCCTCACTAGAACTGTGATCTCAATAGATTTTTGCAAATTTTGTGTTTAGAATATTTACGTGACTTGAGAATACTACCTCCAGTTTACTTCAGATGAGTATTTGAGCATATTTGAGCAGAGAAGTATGTCATGGTAGAGCTTTTAAATATTTTGAACAGGCTTTGTAGACAAATTACTGAAGATTTTTCTTTAATAAAGCAGAGTGGCATGCTATCAAAAGGCACAAATACATTTCCATTATCCGGTCTAGGAAACAGAAAAATGGCATGATTATTATACTACAATTTGATGATTGGCACTTAAATAAATAATCAAAGTAATTACCACCATAAAAAGAAAGCCACTTTTTTTGATAAACATCAATGCAGAGGCTGAAGACAGCAGGTGGAATTCACTATACCAGGGACTGTTGTCGAACAGCCTTTGTAGATGACTGTCATTGTGTGAATATGTTGTACATATCTATGAAGAGATAGTAGGCCCGATCTTGCAAGGTCTCTTATGAAAGTACATCCATCCTCCTGTTCACATCAACCCCACTGGTGTCAGTGGAGTGGCATAGGAGGGGTGGGTTCAGCCACACTAATTTCTTGCAAGACCGTGGCCTAAATAAATTAATCTTTGTCACAACAGACATTAGCATCACCAGAATAGTAAATATTTTTGCAACCACAAAAAAATTATAGAAATCAAAAAACCCTAAATAAACAAACAAAAAAACAAAACCAGAAAAAACCCTCCAGAGCACTTTTGTATACTTAATTGTTAAACACTAATTAAAACTTTTATTACTGTTGTGGTAAATCAGAATGCAGGTCTACTAAAAAATTTAACAAGAAGCTCAAAGTCATTTTACTTGATTTTACTCCTTATTTTTTGTTGAAAAGAGATTGTCACTGCCACGTTCCATATCATTAATTAATTCAATGGCTCCCTCCCACCCTTGTTCCTAGAGTATGTTAGTGTAACAATTCAGATTACTTTTACAAATAGTTATATTTTGTCAACTCTTCTGACATTTCATACTAACACTTAAAATTACTTTTAGACAGAAAAAGTGACATTTATACAGATTTTTTTTCTTTTTAGTCTAGAATAGGAAAAGAAAGTAAAGAAATGATGTTATTCCACTCTACACGTATCTTACAAATTACTACGCACTGTCCCTCATTTTGAAATATTTGCACATATCAGTGTTTTTAAGCATTCTTTCATAGTTATAGTGTGGCTTTCTCCTGCACAGCATAGAGTCAAAGCACAAGAGATAACAGACCAAATGGTATGCCTGGACAGTTAATCAGTAATTTAGAACTGTTTAATTCTCAGCCTTCACATAGGCCAGCTGGCAGGAGACTTAACAGCAGGAAGAAAATAAATACTCCTGGAAATAACCTTTGATTTGTAATCCAGTGTAGTAGGAAATGCTTTTGCTTCCAATATTGAAATAGTTTTGCGGTACATTTTACTTGTAAAAAGCATCACAGGCATATCGATAATAAATGTGCTGACAGGACCTGTTAAATTTTCTAATTCCTTCACACTGTAATTAGAGGCCATATTAGAAAACAAAACCAAAAACCAACAAAACGAACCCCCAACCCTGAATATATAGCTGTCAGGCTATAAAGGTTTTTTTGTGTAAATCTCAAGAAGAAGTGCTAAAATTTGAAACGCGTCTACAGTTGAGCCTAGACACTGTTAGCTCTGCCCACATTGTATAGAAACCTTGTTGTGCAGATGATCATGCTGGATTCAGAAAAAAGCACCATTTGCCTAGCAAAGCTTGACTTATGTGAATATGCACAGCACCACCTAAGTTTGTGATGGCAGGTAGAAGAGGAAAGAATGTTTCCTACCTTCATCCCCGGTAAAAATACTGCATGAGATGATGTGGGCTGCCACATTATTTTCAACTTCTGGAATTTTCCAGGTCCCTTCCTTGCATTTTGATAGAGGAAAAAGCCCAGCTGCTAATATATACTTCATAGAATAATATACTTTCATATATAAGAGACAACTGTTCCTCTTAATTACAGCTTAGGGGCAGTCCAGCTCACTGTGTACTTACTCAGGAAGAAACAGGACTGAGTTTTAATAAACAAGCAGCTATTTGGTAGTACTGCCTACCCAGTAGTGGGAGTATGTGGGAGCAACAGTGAGAGGTCAAAAAGGAATGTCTTCATCTTTCCTTCACCCAGAAATAGTGTCTTAGTGTTTAAAGAAACTTCTTTTCAGCACTTTCAAGTTATTCTCCTTCATGACTTTTATCCCACATTTCTACCTCCTCTGACCCATTCTCTTCACTTTGGTACTGGTTTTGTGGGAACTTGGCCTCTTATCCCAGCCACACCAGTGGCATGCCGCTGTGCTCAACTACTTTGTTCACTGTTGTTACTTTCTAAAGTAAGGAAAAGTTGTAAAAATCCCCATAATATGACTTGGGTTTGAAAAATAAAAAACCCCTATGTGTTAAATATGTCCTCCTCAGCAATTTGAAATGCACTAAAGCTTGGGTTAACATGAAGGTTAACCTGTCATCTTCCTCAAATTTAAGGACACTCTTTTACATTTCACTTTCAGCTTTACTGCACAAAAGTTAACCACTTTGCCATGACTTTGAAATATCAGCTAAGGGTTGATGACATCCTGTGGGAAACTGGGAAGTATAAGAACTTCAAATATGAGCAAAATTCAGGTAAAAGTGAGGATAGAACATGATTTACTGAGTAAAGCTACACTTAAACCTCAGGTATAACTTAGATTTGGGAAATCCATAAGGTACGCTACAATTTACTCCGTTAAGTACAATTTTTCAGTCTAATTTTCTATATTGTTTATCTAAGTCTTTCACAGCAAGATTTTGAAAAGGTTGGTAGGTGTGAATACACTATGCTCAAATAGAAACAAAATATATTACTCCAATTAGTTGCACCATCAAATCAGTTGAAATAAATATGAATAAATTTTGCATCAAATAAATCAGTCAAATTTCAGTGATGCATGTTAAGCAGAATAATAAATATAAATAATAAAAAAAAATCTTAAGAAATGCTAGACAGGAAAAAATGTATTTGGTCTAATACCAAATTAGCTTGTGTTTATTGTAAGGTTTCATTTAAAGCCAAGGTTATGATTAAAACAAGTTTTATTTTCACACCTTTGCTGTATTTTAGTTCACATGCAACCTCCAAACCTTTAATACAGTAAATCTGAATCACTGACATGGAGTCTTTCAGAGTCACACTCATGTAGTCAGGATGAGGCCAATATACTGCTACGAAATAGTTAGCCAATATTATTTAAGTCTCTACATGGCCATTATCAACTTTTTATTTTACCAAAAATCCCAGGTGAAACTACAGGTGGAGCTGGCTCTGTGTTTACTTCAAGTGATAAGTGCAGCTGGAATGACTACTGAGTGTCTGCCATTGCTAAGGTCTTAAACCTTATACTGAGACTGTTTTTTCTTTAAGGGCAACCTGAACTTTTTTTTTTTTTATTATAAATGGAAACAAATACAGTAGTAGATGTCACTTTATGTATGTAGCTTGCACTGTAAGATCTGGAGAGAACCCATGTGTTGTTTGTGATTAGGGGTGATTTATAACTGTTCTTCTAAATAGACAAACTTTATCATATAATAAATTACAGTTCTTATTCTGCAGATTTTTCAAATTTATACCATGGGACTTGGTGTCAGCAACACTACATACTAAAACCATTAACCAAAAAATAGAAATGAACCGTAGACAGAAACTTTTTCATCATATGTACACATGTACTAACTATTTCAAGCTTAAGTTTCCCAAGAAATTAAGGTCAGCTGTAAAATTTTGGTCACGGGGTTACTTCAATCCAAATGCATTATCCAGACAGCTGTAGTTTATCTTATTATGCTTTGCTATCATCTTCTTTTGACTGGATGATGTCATTAGCAACTTTGATTTCTATGTTTTCTGCATTTAAAGCTTCTTTCCCATTTTCCTCCTTTAGTGGCAGCTTCCTATCAGAAGAAGAGAGGAATCATGGTAACACATAAATAATGCATAAACTGGAATTTAAGTCTACAGTGTACATATTGCTTATACAGTTCACAGTGTTTCTAAAAACATAATTTACATAATTTATTGACAATAATGTATAATTATTTTTATTATGAGGTTATTTGCTTTTGAAGAAATTCATATTGACTCTTTCCATTTTTATAAAGCCAGAAACACCTAAATGGCACATGACAAGAACATTGCTGCTGCTCAAAATGCAGTTTCTGCAGTAAGACAAAAGAAGCAATAGAATGCCAAATAAATTGACCCAAGACAGTATAGAGGTATGAGTTCCTTAGGACACTGTGAAACACTTAAAGGTAAGCCTTTTGATAAATCTAGATTATACTCTTTTTACATCCGTTTCCAAATATAAACTCAATTTTATATGAAATAGGAAATCTATCATTGGAGGTTATGCCAAGAGATTGGCAAAGGAAAGAATCTTTTATAGCACAATGAGGTAATGGAAGTTATTTTATTACTTAGAAAATTCTAAAATTTATTTTTGCTACATCACACTATCCAGGTGCATTAATAACTTATAGCTCTTTTAAGACTAACTTAGAGAAAACTTAGAGGAGTTTTATGATCCTTAATTCCAGTGGCAACAGTGTCTCCACCCTTGCTTTACAGGGAAGACAAACACTGATTTCATTCAAAAAGATCTGGAAAATCATTGATTCCCAGCTGCCAGTAGTTAGCTGTCAAAAAACAGAACAAAAAAACAAAAACCAAAAGCTGTCAAAATATGCATGGCTTACTCAGATGTTCCTGTAATAATGTCTCCTGGGCATAACTGCTGTTAATTGTGATTTCAGTTTGCGTTTGCTTTCTGTTTTTAACTAGGGAATAGTATGCATATGCCTTTTTTAGCCATTATAACTGTTAAATGTTTCAGTAAACTTCCACTGTGATTGCTTCGATGTCCCAAAGAGCAATATACTGTTCAAAACCTGTCTGAGAAACCCCTTAGGAATGTCTTGTAATAACGGTGTTTAATAACAACAAATAAAATAGTGCAATACCCAAATTCCTAGTCTTATGAAACTTACGCTGTCTGAAATGAACTGTTGTTTGTCTAGAGGTTAAACAGTGAGCACAACCTGTATCTCAGAGAAATCAAAGAGAAGACTAACTTGCTCTATTACAGTAAAGTATGTGGGATGTGTATCAGCTGCCTGGCTTTGAGCACAGACAAAGATCTCTAGTAATTGCGCGTTTCACATGGCACACCCAAAGGAAAGAGATTTCAGCCCACAACACAATGCCTGAAAGAATGGAAACAGCGGAACCAACACTAATCTATTTTTAAAAGAAGATAAAACATTGAGGCAGAGGAAGCATGGCTCATGAGACGCATTTTAGGTAAGCAGGCACCTGTGTCATGCAAAGCACTTCCACCAGTATTTAAAGAAAGACTGAATTTACTCTAGTTTTATATAAGGGCAAAGTAATTTCTCAAAAAATGTTGCTGAAAGGGAAGAAATATTTAGTCAAAGTGAAACCTGGGCAATTGACAGAATATACTGTTTTGGAGAAGTGGATTAAGAGCATGTTACAACTATTTTCAAATTTATTGAAATAGGAAGATTTGTTAGAACCCTGTTGTAGGATACTAGATATTACTGAAATCCATGTTCATGCAGTGTGATAAAATTAGCCTTGGTTTCAATGTAAGCAAGGGAAAAAAAAAACCCAATCAAACTACAGACAAATCAAATGTTTTGCAAGTTTTCCTCATCAAAAAGTCCATCCACCATTCCTTAACCTGATTGTCTTTAAAAACTTGTAGGCTTTTTTGGATATCAGGTGAAGTTATTAGTGTAGTTGTTGTTCAACATTATCCTTTTGACTATGACAGAATTTTTGGGTTTGGAATTTTCCTCTTCATTTGTTTCAAATATTAATTCATATTTAATCTTTAGAGCAGATTCAATAATTTTTGTCTTTTAATTAACTAAATGAAGTTTAAATGTTTTAATTACACCAATTTTCCTATACCTAGTTTTTCTTTAGCTACATCTGTTCAAATTAATTTGATATTTTTCAGCTGGGCAGACTAATCCTTTCAAATCTTAAAGTACTTTATAATGAAAGCTTTTTTGAAAAAAAAAGAAATAAAATACTAGAGAACTTTAAAAGGTTCTTTTGCTTTAATCAGATGCTGGGTGTTATCAATCATTAATAATATTGACTTTGCTTAGTGTTGCAAGTGGCCTAAATGAAATAGTCTGCTGATATTACCCATACAAAACTTTAACTATAGTATTTACTTTCCTATTTTACAGGAGAATGGCTCCTGGCCAGTTTGATACTGGAATTCACCCAGATTCATTAATATTAAGAAAAACTCAACTAACACTAGAAACACAATAATGTCAGAATTTTTACATTAATTAGCAATGCAATTAGTACCACATTTCACATGGTATTTTAATCATATCACAGAAATGTAATATGAAATGCACAGCTCAAAATGATTTCCTGCCAGCATTATTAAAACTTCTTGACTTGCAGGTAAAAGTGCTTTGTGCTCATCTGTCACGCATGGACTCTAAACTTGGCTTTGAAAAGAATCACCTGAGTTAAGGTAAAATGTAGACTGCTGAATAATATGCTGACCAATATAATGAAAATACTATTTTAAGATGAAGTAATCCCTTTATTAATTATTTCCCACAAATGATTAAATTGTATTTAAAGTTCTAAGTATAATTTGATATTATTCAAAATAACTCAACTAATTATTCAAAATATTTAATCCAATTTAAACTGAAGGCTTACCTCATATACCTTTAAGACAGCTATAATTACTCAGTATGAATCCCACCTTGTATGAACATTGCTTGTCTGGAATGTCCTTGAAAGTCTTCCTTCCTGCAAGCTAAGCTCTTCCATTCAAGATCCCTGCTCATCATCCTTGCTTTGCCCAGGATATGCCTGGGTTTCAGCTTCCAGCTGATAGCACCTTTTGTTCACAATGTGTTTTTGTGAACAAGTCCTACTTGTTCTTCCTACTGAGGGACTTCCACCCTATTGCATCCTCCTTTCCTTTAGTAGCATCTCACCCGTACTTTATATTGCTTCTCTGTTTTTTTCAATTATGACCTGTGAATGAGCAGAAGGTCTTTCCATGTTCCCCTAGTACCAGTGTTCCTCCATATGTCTTGGCTGCATGGTGCTCTATTTATCTTTGGTTTCCTAAGTGACTCTGTCCCAAATCTTTAGCTGGCTTCTGTCCAGCTGTACCTTGGACTGCTGCCTTTTGTCACTGGTTGTTGGAGAAGAATTTACCTAAAGGAAACTGTCATCATTATTAGTATCTCTTAGTAGACCTATTCTCCCAAGGACATAATACCTATCAAACTCCTTATCAGTTGTTCCTATGCTTTAATTATTTTTTGTGCCACGCAGTGACTGATTCTTTCCCCCTCCCCCAGGATAATAAAAGAGTTTTGATTTTAACATCCTCATAGTTCACTCATGTCAGCTGTTCTAATGACTGGAACAAGTAGGAAGAACTGAACTGGATTTTTCCTGCTATCATGTCCCTTGCTACATGCATCTCTCTTGTATTTGCAAGATGTGGTACTACAGATAGTCCTGAAGCACAAAAAAATGTGGCCCTGGCACCTTACCCAGTAACATATCCGAGTCCTGCTGGACTTTTACAATGTTTACTACTACATTCCCCTGACTCCTCAGATAACTGGGTTCTCTAAAGTGCCCCTCATTATAAATTCTAATATGAAGAACAAACATATCACTAGTCATTCAACAAATTCCGTAATTGTTCAATTAACACAAGTTTAAAGTCTTCAAGTACAGGTTCTTTAAGGAAATATATAGCTTATTGCACTGTTATTTTAACACAACTCACAACCCCATTTACTAAAAATGCCACTGACAGTCAATAACACAGGTTTTCTTCTTATTAAAGGTTCTGTCTTTTGCAGTTCTAGATAATGTTAAGAAAAGCAATTTTCTTGTCATTTCAGAAATAGACTTTTGTAAGAACATCTCCTTTCAAATAACAACTGTGATTTTATCAAATAATCAACAGATGACTTTTTATAACATTTTTTTGACAGGCTGAGAGAGATGGGGTTGTTCAGCCTGGAAAAGAGAAAGCTCAGGGGACACAGTATAGCAGCCATCCTGTACCTAAAGGAGGCCTACAAGAAATCTAGAGAAGGACTTTTTACAAGATCATGTAGTGACAGGACAAGGGGGAACGGTTTTAAACTGGAAGACGGGAGATTTTGATTAGATATCAAGAAGAAATTCTTCACTATGAGGGTGGTGAGGCACCGGCACAGGTTGCCCAGAGAAGTTGTGGCTGCCCATTCCTGGCAGTGTTCAAGGCCAGGTTGGATGGGGCTTGGAGCAACCTGGTCTAGTGGAAGGTGTTCCTGCCCATGGCGGAGGGGTTGGAACTAGATGATCTTTAGGGTCCCTTCCAACCCAAATCATTCTATGACTTTGCGATTCTATATTGACTACAGAAGTGTCTTTGTAGCCATGACACCTTTAAGTTCTCATGAGGTAGGAGATTTTCACAACACATGAAAAGCTTTGGGCTCAAACCAAAGAAACTAGAAACTTTCTTTAATAATTTCAAATCAATTGACTTTTGAGGCTCAGAAATGAAACTCTTTAGCAATCAATTAATGTCCTTTAATACCACTAGGTGGGCACTCTATATTAAAGAATGAAACTGTCAACACCTTTGTTGAAATACTAGTTTCTCTTCAAACTGAATTTTCAGGGGAAAAAAAAAGTATATCAGAAGCTCTCATTGCAATAGTAAGCTTAGGAAAATACCAGCTTGCTTGTACCCTATCACAAATACTACTTTATCCTCCACAGAGGTTTTGAGAAGTGTTATTCAGGTACAAACACCAGCCACTCTACCCAGTTTAATTTGTTCCAGGGGCTGCAGCAGCAAAACAGAGGAGAGGACCTGACCACCAGCACTTGGGATCCCCCAGCCCACGGCTGGTCCCTGTGACTCAGGAGGCAGCTGGAGCCTGTGAGCTTTAGCAAGAACTGCTATTGTTTCTGTGCTGAGAACAGCTTGCAGGGGTAGGAAGAGGGTACCAGGAAAACAAGCAAACTGGCTGCCCTTCAGCACTATTAATCCAGTTACACCACATAGACTTAAACACTAAGCTAAGCTCCCAGTTACATGAATGCAAGCAGGAAGGGACCACCCTGTAAGATGCTGGGTTTCTGGAACATGGAATCATTGTGTCCTATGTACAGGGGGTGTGTAGGGATGTGTGTGTATCTCAGTCTAAAGCTATTTCTGAGAATCAGGATATTATTCCTGTGGAGTGATTAATAACTGCTGGAATGTGGTAAAGATCAGCTGCACCTGACTAAAAAAATCTTGGTACTCCTGCTCAGCCACCACTGCAGGGTGAGGAGAGCTGGATACTCGCTAACCTTCAAAGAGGTTGTAGTGTAAAGATACTCTGCAGAATTGCTGCTATCATGGTGTTGTCATCCAAAGGCTGGATAATGCCCAGATGTGGTTGTACACCTGTACACTGCTGCAGCACACCATTATGGTGATGCTGTTTATCTCCCTCTCAGAAAGTGTGAAGCCCAGTCCGTCCTTGCAGCCAGAAGGATCATGTGTGAAACTCCAGGGAATGTCAGGCTACTTACTCTGGTTCTGTGAGGGGAGTTGTCTCATTTGGCTCATTTACAGGACTCCCATCTTCATGATTGGTAATTCTTTCATCCTCCGTTCTCATTTCCACTATTGGCTCTTTTGATCCATCCTTCCTAAAAATTATTAAAAGAGTCTTAGTCTTGTATCATCATGTTAACCACATACATTGCATATAAATAATTACCAAGATCCTTTCTCTCAAAAGTCAGCAAAGAAAAGGCAGAACTAATTATCAGTGACTAACACCACCGAGACACATTTAACTGCCTGTTCCCAATTCCTTGAAGTCTTCAAAGCAGCCTGTATCCATGGTTACTTGCCTAACTCCACAAACATCATGGATTAGCATCTCAAAAGAGCATTTTGTTTATGACTAAATAATCAGATGATGGCCTCTTCATGGCAATAGATGTAAACTTTGCTAACCTAGTATAATAAATATAGGACTTGATGCCTAGTTATGCTTGAACTTTTTAGGCAGTATAAAGAGCCTTTATATTAGTATACACACTGCAGAACTCTAATATCCTGACATTGTGACAACCCCAGCAGCTAAAACAGCATAAAGAGCCCTTGTGTGATAAGAATCTAGCCCCTTCTGCTTGCACTAGTAGAAGAAACTCTTTGTTTCTATGTTATATTTCCCCCACTTTAGGAACAAATGCTAGTCTTTCACATGTAAGTAAAAGAATAACTTTTGTGCTAATTGGACAATGAGTTGGAAGATGGAGAAGTATTGTCATTATGCTTTTGTTGATAATCATAGAATAGGTTTGGGTTGGAAGGGACTTTTAGACGTCATCTAGTCCAACGTAGGACTGCAATAAGCAGGGACATCTTCAACTAGATCAGGTTGCTTAGAGCTCTATCCAATCTGATTTCCAGGGATGGGGCACCTATCACTTCTCTGGGCAACCTGTTCTAGTGTTTCACCACCCTTGTCATAAAAAAGTTCTTCCTTATTTTCAATGTAAATCTATGCTCTTCCACTTTAAAACTATTATCCTTTGTCTCATCTCAACAGGCCCTGATAAAAAGTCTGCTCCATCTTTCTTATAAGCCCCCCTTTAGGTGTTGGAAGCTGCTATAAGTTCTTCCTGGAGCTTTCTCTTCTCCAAGCTGAACAACCCCAGCTCTCTCAGCCTGTGTTCATAGGAGAGGTGCTCCAGCCCCCTCATCATCTTCATGGCCCTCCTCCGGACTTGATTCAACAGGCCCATGTCCCCCTTGTGTTGGGGGCCTCAGAGCTGAATGCAGTACTGCAGGTGGGCTCTCTCAAGAACAGAGTAGAGCAGGAGAATCACCTCCTTCAATCTGTAGGTTGCCCTTCCTTTTGATGCAGCCCAGGACATGGATAGCTTTCTGGGTTGCGAGCGCACACTGTTGGCTCATGTCCACCTTTTCATTCACCAGTATCCCCAGGTCCTTCTCTGCTCTCAATAATATGGCCATGATATGGAAATAGCTGCTCAGTGCTACAGAAGTATTAATAATATTAGTACTAATTAACTTGCATATAATTTTAGTCTCAAAAGGCAGATCAAAGGATACCCAAGATATATTTGATATTTCCAAATAAAAACCTCTTTCCATGTAAATATTTCATCCCTATTCCTGCCATCAGATCAGGAGTTGTATCCTGGAACTTCATCAGTCACAGTCTGGAAATACAGGGTAAACTGAGTTACAGATGAATAATCACTTTTATATTTAACAGACTATTATCTGGACCTGTGATATTCTAGAAGTCAGACTGCTGTGTGCCATAGCAAAGAACTAGTTAAACCTTTGTCCAATTCATATCTCTCTGTTAAACAGGCTGTTACAACTGTAATAATCCATCTTCTCAGAAAGTACCTGGAAAACTCTACTGTCCTCTGGAAGGTATCCTCAAGGAAAGTTTTTGTAGATTAAAAAAAGTCTGTCACAGATAAATGTGTAGGCAAGAAGTCTGAAAGATTCTGGTTATTTAAAAAAAAAAGAAAACCAACAACCCAACCCAGCATGTGCTTCTTCACTTCTGCAAGTGAAATTCTACTTTAAGATACACAAATGGTTACAATGCTAATTTCTGTTGATGAGACACAAAACTGTCATGGTTACCTCACATCTGTCAAAAGATTATGGATTGCAGTAGGACTGGTGGAGGGAATAAGAAGTTCAACTTGGTTTGTTTGTACATCCAGTTTTACAGACGAACATAGATTATTGCATGACCAAACCTTAAAAAAGACATTATTTGCAAACAGCATTCATATAGGACTGAAGCACTGCAAAACACTTAAAAATTCCACAGAAGGGAAAGTGATCTGTAGGAAATGCGTGATGTGGTTTTCGTTCCAGGTGTCTGTATATTACATGCATTGTACCATCTCCATTCATTACATATGGAACATAATTACTAACTCTCTATATATCCTACAATCAAAATGTAACATACAACTCTATTATAAACCCACTCAAAAATTCAGAATGCAAACTGACATATTTAAAACATGGAAATGTCAGTGTCTTTTAGGGAATAGCAGTTGGCATGAAATAAATTCAAATTCTGACTCTTCAAGCCTGTCTTGAAATTTCAGCCTCACAGTTTATTTATGCAGATTACAGGCTAAAATAAGAACAGTCCCAAATTCTAAGACAGATTGACTGAAGATCACCCCAACAAGTAAAGAAATCTAATTAAATATGGTAGTTCTTGCAAAATAAGTGTCATGGAGGAATTAATGTTAAGTGACCAGCTTTATGCTTTTCTGGGAGAGCATGGAATGCCATTTGGGTATGAAATGAGAGAGCAAGGTATAAACTACTGTCAAGTGACATTTGCAACTTTAGAATGGGTCTTCCCATTCAGGAGGTTATGTACACCAATTTGTACTTGGTCACTTCTTGAATGGAAAATTAAAACAAACTGAAGTGCTGTGCTCAACAGGAAAGAACAGTCAAGTCAGAGTCAGAAGCTTCACATCTTGATTCTATTGACCTGGACATTCCGGCTTCATGCCACAGAAAAAATACTTTCTTCTCTTACTGTAAGCTGTGGAGAATTAGAAAACATCTAGTTTATGACATAATGTCTATTCAGAAGCATTATTTGATGTAAATACTCTGTGCCTCCTTACATCTGGTTTTGTTCCATGGAGCTGTTTCCAAAGGCTTGAGAACCCAACTAAGAAATGATTACCTAGGAAAGACATAGTCTGTTGAATCCCAATAGTCAGAACTAAGAAAAGACACGACTAACAACAAAGAAGCTTGATACAGCTATGAATAATGAGGGCTGCAAAATCTGATCTCCCAGGCATGACTACTAGGAGAGCTACAGCACACAGGAATTGGACCAGTAAATGTTATTTAAACCACACAAAGATAGCAGTCTCACAAATATTACAGTGTATGCATAAGAAATCTATGAGATGAACATAATGAGGAAATTAAGCACTTCTTAAGTAAAAAAATGGAACTGTCCAAAACGACAGACTGTAAGTAATCCTCTTTCTGCTTACCTTTGGAAAACCCTGTAAATTCTAGGTCTTTAAAGTACCATTATTTTATGCAATCAGTACTTGAATTGTTTTGCCAGAGATCTCACTATCCACTCTTATCATTTAAGGGAACATTTTTGCACATAAATGATCAGTTTATTCACATTTGTTTGATGAAGTAGCCACTACATGGGTATTTGTGAGGATCAGGATTGTTTATTCCCCACTTATGTTCAGCAATCATTGACTATTGCTACGAAGAACAATAACAGTCCTGAGTGTTTCACCCACATCCAACTCAGCACTCCTGTTTTAAAAATCAACAAGACTTTTTATTCTTAAATTCTATGGGCAAGAAACAAGATTTTCCATCTGAGAAGAAAAATTCCTTCAAGAATTTTCTGTAATACTATGCCCTTCACTCCCAGATTTACTGGCACTGCCACAAACATATGCTGAGGTTTTGGGTATTAACAGCTCAAAGATGGATTTGTAGAAATGGAGTTACAATGATCTGTTCCTCATGGATCAAAGATGTGCCTATAACTTACTGAATTGCAATTGATTTCCTTTGTGTGAAGCTGCACAAAAATGCCATCTTAAAGCGAGGTATTGTAAATGACTTTTTGTGCCCATTTTTCTTTTAAGTCAACATTTGACCGCAAACAATCCTATACATTTCAGAGAAACACTTTCCAAAGTAATAGAAATGTTTTATTAATTCCCTTTGCCATGCCACAAAATGGCCATGAAGTTAATATAAGTTGGACAGCCAAGTTTCTTTTAATGAAGTTTCCAAAATACGTGATTAATACTCACAAGTAAGCAGCCTTTCCTTCTTCCAGTTCTTTGCTTTTTCCACTCGATCCACTTTTTTTCCCACAGATCCTCCTGGTGATGCACATTAGCAATCCACATTGTCGTACAAAGAAGCAGGTAACATCAGTCACAACCAGAATTAACAAAAGGGCTGCCACTCCCAGGCCAATGACAGCACCAAGTCCAAGACCATTAAAAAGAGTGTCTTGAAGGAAAGAAAATTAAAGTTTATTAATAAAATTCAACCCAAACAACAGCATCTCATGAAGCTTTTAAGCTGTTGGCCAAGAAGCTAAAGGATATTTAGAAAAGAACCAGTCAGAAATTAATGGAAATAAACAGTCTTGAAGATTAAGGACGTATATAACTTAAAATCACAAAAAAAATATTTCTACATAATATTTTCCCATTGCCAAAATTCCAATATGGTTACATAGCATAAATAATGTTATTTAATAACAAAAACCATCACATCTTAACATTCCAAGACTGAAATTATCAGCATGCAGCCAAAGAAAAACAATTTAAATGTTCAACATAATAGTTGATATAAGCTGTCATTTTTCACTTTTCAAATCAAATTAATTATCAGGGGTGCTAAGCAGAACTATAAAAAGGTTAAGATAGTGCCAAAACAGTGTTTATTCTTGTAAAGGTCATTTTCTGAATTAAAATAGAATTCAAAAGTCTTAAAAGAAGTTAATTAAAGCTATATAATCTGCCAACAGTTGCAGTCTGAAATAAATTAATATGAGGAAAACTATGGATATTATAAAATGATTATAGGGTTAGGACCTCATTTTGTATAGTCTTGTACCTTGAAAATACATTCATACACTTCAAAATAAACATATTCCCCACCTGATCTTGTTTGCTGTATTTTTATTATGAAAGCTGATGCTTAGCTAATTTTACTTCATTATGAGTCTCAGAAAAAAAACTTTGTTTTGATGCACTGACATTTCCATAACAGATAGTAATGCTACAGATTGTTTTGAATAGTGTCATTCTCAGAACAATAACTACTGTGTTAGTGAACTCAGATGACACTTATATAGGAGAGAACTTGCATCTTATCAATACACTGGGCAAAAAAAAAAGGCCTCAGTAAAAGTTCATCCACCCATCTAATTCCAGAAGGTCTCAGTCTTGCTTAGAAATTGGCTAGAGACAAACACACAATTGTCTTGTGTGATGCTTTGTTCTGAGCGAACTCCTCAGGGGAATGGAAGTGGTTTTTGTGCATGCTGATTGCTCACTTAGTGTTACCATGCCTTGAGTGATGCATGAGTCAGCAGTGCAGTGGTGTATTTCCATTTGCAGATGTACCTATACCTGTTGCTAGATTAGGAGCAAGATTTTTCTGACAGGAGATTACTTGGATAACATCATAACAAACACCAAAACATAGTATAATGTAATACAACAACTGTTTTAATGGGACCCTACTGTCATCTTTCTCTTTTTATTCTTCCGCCTCCCTGATACAATGGGGACTCTTTTCAGATTAAGAATGTAATTTAAGATTTCATATTTCTTCTTAATTAACTTTTAAGAAAATGTCTATTTACCCTTTCAAATATAATTTGAAAATTATTTTCCTGAGGACTTCTAAATCAGTACATACTAACAGAAATACACATGTTGTTAGTCTACATGATAGAATGCTTAAATAGAAAAGAAAAACTTTTTTCACAAGAAGGGAAACATTTGACTTCTTAGGTAATTGCTTTCATTGTTTATTACATGAGTTGTATTATTATAGAACTGTTCCTCAGAATGCTATTATGCAGTAAGCCAGAATCCAATGTATCTATTTACATGGATGGATAGGCAGACAAACAGACAGATATTGCTTTAAGTTATGTTCCTTTCAGAAAACTTAAAAAAACTCTATATAAATAACAATATTATTTATGGGTTTAGGGGTTTAAACTTAAACAGGGGAAGTTCAGGTCAAATATAAGGAAGTTCTTTACTGTGAGGGTGGTGAGGCACTGGAACAGACTGCCCAAGGAAGTGTTAAATGCTCCATCCCTGCCAGTGTTCAAGCTGCACAGAGCCTTGAGCAATATGGTTTAATGTGATGTGTCCTTGCCCATGGCAGGGGGGCTGGAACTATATGATCTTAAGGTGCTTTCCAACCCAAACCATTCTTTCTGTGATTCTATGATTCTAAGAATAGTGGCACAGCAATGAAATTATGTATCGTTTATGAATTTGCCCTGTCAGAAATGTTGGAAGTTAACATCTCACATGAAATAATTTTCTTTCTTGCTTTTAAAATCAACATCCCTATTTAAAAATTATAATTTCTGCTACCTCTTCCAAAACTTGCTTTACCCATGCATCCACCCATCTATTTGATGATTTTCTATGTATACTTCATTTGCATTTACCAGTCTCAATTGTCAGGAATATAAATAGATATTTAACTCAGTTTGTTGAAAAGCTCATACGTTTCAACAGACATAATACCAGTAAATTATGCAGTCCAGTTCTAGAGAACTTACAGAGCCAAGCTTTCCTCTATATCCCTTTTCAACCACTAAACAGAATGCAGAAGATTAAAAATAGGGTAGTATGATCCATATTTTAAAGGGATTTGGGATGGCTGTGTTGATATTGTGTTTTTAGGGTGGTGTTTTGTCTTGTTTTGTTTTTTTTTTTTTTTTTTTTCTTTTTTATAATTCAGTGTTAACATACATTTTTCACTTCCAGTGTCACTGGAACATTGTGAAGTGGCAAGCTTCACACCCCAAATGATTTAGTGACAGAAATGCCTACACAATATTTTCACTGGCAAGTGAAGGAAATGTTTATAGTAACAAAATTGCTCCTATGTGCAATGATATACATATTTATTTGCAATAGTTGTGAGGAAGACTTTGTTTTTAAGTTTAATCTTGGCAATGGTGAGATATCTGAGACCTAATTATTTGACTGCTGCATATCTTTCTATCTCTTTATGACTGATAATTTCCTTTTCGTCAGCATTCTTCATCCTTACTACTGCCCTACATGTCCCAAGTCCTATTTTTCCTCCTTGCAACCCATTTGTTCACACAGGTTTCTGTTTCACAACGTTTTAAAGTATGATTTCTTATGATTGCCAATACTTTTCCAACATTTCTTTCCTTTATCTCCCACACCCCAAAGAGCGACAGGAATATGGCTGCACTTTACAGTGCGGTGAGAGGTATTGCTATCATCAGCCTTCTCACCTGTCTTAGGCTATTTATGTACTTTCTTCTTCTGAAGACAGACAGAAATTGGACTGGTTTGTGTTTTAAAAGTACATGTGTTATGGTTTATTTTTAATATTAACTAAAATATATGCAAACATTTTTTTAAAAGTTAATCTCTGGCTTCTGTTCTTAAACTGCTGCACCTTTGAAGCAGTTTATCTGCTCCTACAGAAGTTAGTTGTAAAAGTAATGACAATAAATACTGAAGCAGATTTAGGCCTGTACTGACTGCTTTCAAAAATCATATCCTAATACATCTGTGATATCAAAACTGGGAAATTTCGTCTTAATATCTTATGACATCAACAGAAGTACTAAGTCTGTGACTGGATGAAAAATTAATGTCATACTGCATATAGCCTTTCAAACAACTTTGCAAAACACCGATGTTATCGAAAAGTTTTGCCCTCAATTGAAGTCAACTTTACTGCAACAATTTTTTAATGATACAAAAAAATATGTTATAAGCAGCAATGATTTTAAATGTTTGTTGGTTTTGTTTGTTTAGGTTTTTTACAGTGATCCAATATGTACTAAATGGACTCAAAATACTAGTTCTACTTTGTGCTGTATAACAATAAAGTATTTATGTACCTTTTTTCCCTAGTTGAAAACACACTTATTTTAAATCTTTAAAAATCAATGTTAAAATGAATGTATCATTTATTAATAATTTTGTGAAAAGGTTTATTGTACACCTTAGTAATCTAATCATAGTGGAGTCTTTTCAAACACTGCTTGAAAAAACAAAAATGTGTAAGTTCCATAGTCATGAATGAACTTTAATTATAATATTTCAAAAATATGACCCATTTAAAATGCCATGCTTTGTGTTACATAAATGTGGTAAAAATAATATAATATACCTTCCCATGATAATGAAGGAAACTGCCAACTTTAAACAAAGTCACTTCATTCTTTCACTTAATTCTTCAAACAAGTGTTTATCAATGAATACTTACAGAAATATACAAAACTTTCAGAAATGTAATAAAAAGAATTGAAGCAAGTTTCTATAAATGTCATGGAAAGTGCTGGCAATTTTCAAGTTCTTATTTATTGTCTAGGTTGTATTTCTAACTTCTATTACAATAATTGAGCATTTTTGCTCAAATCATTATTTGAATAGGAAAAAGCAGTGAAGAACTTGGCAAGTAAAACAGAATTTCCCAATGAAGAGAACTAACTCATCCTTCAAATGTAAATTCAGAGTTAATTCCTTTAAGGAGTCTGCATTAGATACTCTAAAGGGACGCAGGTGTAGAGAGAAACATGCCATCTATATATGTACACAGAGTGTACAGGTACTTTGTACCTGGAAAACTAAAGCTATTGTTTCTGCACAAAGACACAGAAACTTAATATACAACATTCATATATTTTGCCTGATGTTACATGAATGCAACACATGAATTTCTCTGACAGAATTTCTCTGTACTCTTACAGAATCACATTGTATATACTCGACTGCTTATCTAACAAAATAGTAACTGCAGACTTTTTAAGTACTGTGCTTGAGCAGTGGGTTTGGACAAGATGACCTCCAGGGGTCCCTTCCAACCTCATTCAGTGATTCTAAGTTTTGTTGAAAAAAACCCCCCAAGCTAGCACTGCTTTGTGCCTTTCTTCCTTTCCCCTCCTCCTCTGAAGGCATGCGTTAAAGGAGAGATGAAAGATGATTCTACATAGCCCTTAACCTTTTACAGTCATTTACATTTTTAAGAAAAAAAAAAAGAAATCAACGATAAACCCCATTTTCCTATGCTCATACTGTAGCACCTGGCAGCTACATTGGAATTTGTGAGAATGAATATTCAAGGATATTATATAAGTTTGTCCTTTCTTTCAGGTCAGTCTGAAGCTAAAGTAGGAACTACTCTCAAGCTAAAGTAGTTGAAAATTATGAGCTAGAGAATGAATTTGAAAATACTGGACTGGGTACTGACAGAAAAAAGCGTACTCTTGTTTATCATCTTCTTGAACTGCGCTGTTGTATTAAGTCTTAAAAAGGTTGCCCAACCATGATGGTTATTTCTGCTCTGTCTATGGACATTATCTTTGTATCTGATCTGGAACTTACTTAGAATCAAAGGCTTACAAGATGCATATACTTATTCAAAACCTCCAAAAAGATAGAAAACATAGATCTTCAAATTTAGCATCCACTGATGAGCATCCAAACAATCATAATGTAGTACCAAGAAGTTAAAAAGCTTTACAAGGTTTTTCTACCAGTTACTATTATAACAGTGGAAGGCCAAGACCATTGCTAGAACAAGCACTGCCAAGCTACAGATCTGGGGAAGGGAATAAAAAAGGGGATACACATCTGAAAAACAATCATATAATGATAAAAACAATGGCAAACCCGAAAAGATTTACCAGATATGTTACAGAATTCCAGATCGGTAACATGCATCTACAATACAAGTTAACCCCAGATATAAAAATGTATACAAACACTATGAGGTGGGTGTTGGAGGCAGGGTATCTCAAATACACAAAGTACGGTTCTTCATTTTAATCATTGCAATTACTCATTTGTTTCCAGATGCTTTGAAATGCTTCCTTTATTTATTTTCTTTGGTTATATATGTACATTCAACTTTGTACAAAATAAGTGGAAATGATTTCTCAAATGATAACAGCTAAAAGAAGTCATTCTTCTTTTATAAATAATTGTCTGGTATTTCATTGACTTTTAATGCTTTACATTTTCTT
This sequence comes from Coracopsis vasa, assembly GCA_026283785.1. NCBI lineage: Eukaryota > Metazoa > Chordata > Aves > Psittaciformes > Psittacidae > Coracopsis > Coracopsis vasa. The sequence goes on from JANHGB010016608.1 coordinate 31,694, forward strand.
GTATTGAAAATGGACATACCTAAAGTGTGGAACTTCCACAACTTTGCTCACTGCCTCTGAAAGCATCTTCCTCCTTAATTTTCCAACATGAAATGTCTAAGAGGGGTTTAAATGGAGCTGTTGAGCTCTCCAGCTCCTTTGCTGCAGCTGATCAGGACTTTATGACACCTACCAAATCTTACAAGTTACAGGTACCCAGACTGAACCCTATCTTAGGTAGCATATGAAAGTAGCATGTACCTAGTTTTTTTTAGTGAGAAGAGTGTATTAGAAGAGGAAGCATTTCTTAGCTTTGTACAAGACCTTCCCATTACTAAGCAGTCATATTGCTTACTGAGATAAAAATGATGGCGAACAAAAAGGAGAAAACAACCAAAGATCCCTCCCTGCTACCCAAATTTGCTCCAATACTTTGGCTGCCACAGCCAAACCTGTGTGAGCTGCTTTTAGCAATTTAAACCAATAGAAGTTGGCTCTTAAGACAGGTAAGTGCCCAGCAGCTACATGTCTACCTTCAAATGAAATAGAAAATCAGTACAGTTGCAGCATCAACTTTTAATAAATTATGATGATTTTATGCAGTATTTGCTGGTGGAACATATGATGCAAGAGACCATGACAGTAAGTACTGTTCTTTTCTATCCCATTCCTTAATACAAAAAGATGCTAACAAGCTTATAATTGACATTAATTTTAATACTTTTTCTTCCTCAGTGATTTTCCCTATAACATTCTGCTAGAACAGATACTGCTGAAGGGCAATGTACAAGCACATGAGGATATGTGCTCTGTACTGCATGACTAATATGTTCTGACAGATATGCTTGACACACAGCTTTGAAAAATAAGGGGATAGTGTTATTGATCCTGATGTAACTAACTAAATAGAAGATTTCCTCTAACTTTCTTCTACCCCTAAATGACGTATCTTCACTGCCTACCATCTCCAGTGAAATCTGAGCCTGATTGCAGAGCAGGTTCAATGGTTTCACTGGCAGCAAGAGGAGCAATAAAGAAGAGGCTGTATACTATAGAAAACAATGCATGGGAGGGATGGGCATTCATAGTCAGGAGAGTCTGTGGTGCCACCAGGATTATCAGTTATAGAGATGTTGTGAGCTACTGAAATGAGCATGCCTAAAATGATATCTATCAGAAATGCTATGCTTTCTGATACTTATGTGAATGAGGGAGCTATCTATTATGGCAGAGACCCTCTTGCCAACAAGTTTTCTGAAATTACATTTTTCCTCTAAATTTTAAAGGAAAATTCCTTTTGGTATGACTCTTTCTGGGTACTAAGTAGGACTTCAGTTCTCATTTGCACTAATGGCCTTTTACAGTATTTTTCATATGAAGGTGTCTTAAACAAGGCATATATGAAATAGCTAGATAAAACAAATATTGTAACTAGCAACTTGAGTATTCTTGTCAACAATGCCTTGTCCATGTCCACTGAACTATGAGAAGGGAAAGGAAAGTAGGCTGTATTAGCTAGAAAAAGTATGCTGCGTTCTGAAAATACTCTTTGGAATTGTGGTTTACAATTTTTTTAAGCAAAGTTTTTAAAAATTATTCCTGGCATCATCAAACTATCCCTAAGTAGCCTTCAGAAGCAATTCTAATGTGCCTGAAGAATTATCAGGTAGCTACTGCTCCTTTTTTCATGCATTTACTCAGCCACTGCAGGAAAGAGTATTTTTTTACCATTGCCTACTTCCATGGGAAGCCCCAAAGAAAAGTGAGCAGAAAGATCCCAGCCCTCCTGTGCATCGAGGGGGAGAGGTTGCACAACAACGGCGGCTTTGTGGAGTTTGTGGCGCTGCACACAGGTTTTAGAATGCCTTGGGGAAATGAGAATGTTTCTGTGTCCCACTTTCCTCCATTCAAACTGACAGCAGATTTACTGAACATGTCTCTTGGAGGAATTTCTAAGAACCTGTGCAGATTAATTAAGATTGACATGGGGATTGAAAACATACACTTATGTGTGGTTTCAGTACTGCTGTAACATAAAAGGGTAAATTATTTTAACTGTGTTATTTAGAAGAATTCAAAAATCACGCTGTGCACATTCCAGAGAGACTTGAGAAATTTTTGCATCTTTATACTGGATGACAGCTGTAACCAGAGTACTGTAGTCAGGAGACTTGAAAAAAAGATCTAACTATGTTGGGACTGTATTTGAATTGACAAACTATTTCAGATTTGACAGCTCTTTCTTATAACTCTTTAAGACATATGTAAATGCAAATACAAGAGTGTTGAGTATTACTCAGGATACTATATTTAAAATGTATAATTATTTTATAGCATTAGCTACAAAAAGGGAAGTTATAATATAGTAAGTGCTGCCAGTATATGGTGCATGTTTTTACTTGAAATAGTTGCACTGGTGCAATTGCAAGTCTCAGCAGAATTGTACTTGCTGTAAAAGTGTCTTGTACCATTACAGTTCTCCTCAGTATTAAAACATCTCCCTTTTGGGATACAATTGTTTCAAGCAGGAAGGTTAAATCAGTATGGATCTAGTCCTCAGGCTGAGTATTTATACAGACATTTCACTACTTGCCCCATTAGAGGAGCAGCATGGCAGCCACCTAATATGAACAAAACTAAGAACCGAGGAATTAATGATTAATTAATGATTTTTTGTTGATTTTGTGTGGGATTTTTTATATCCATTATTGGAGAAAACAACTGGAGTTTTACTATTGAAACAAAAATACTGACACAATCTTAGAAAATCTCTTCAGTTACAAAATACTTAATGTAGATTAATACCAGAAAACCATCATTCATCAGTAATAAAGAAAATACAGATAGAAATGCTTTAAGTCAGTTTTCTTTATTACAAAAATGAAGACAGAAATTGCAAAAACTAAGATGAACTTTGAATAACAGATGAAAGACTCACAAAGTTACATACATTTCTTGATAATGTGTTTGGAAAGACACTGAGGGACATTACATTTACACTATGCATACATTCTTCAGGAAGAAAGCAGAGAGATGACAGCAAGTACTGCATGCATGCAAGAAACCAGTGGAGCAAGATGGTAGTCAAACATAAGATGAAGAAAAACTGCCATTGTTTGACAAATTAAAATAAACTATTTTAAACACAGATTTTTATTTCTTGCCTTTCATACTGTTTTTGAAAACAGAATCTTACAGAAACTGCAGTGCTTGGAATATTTTTCACACTAGTAGTTTTTTAGTACACTGCATATATTTTCAAATGTATTTTGTTGGAAACATACACTGAGTAAGGAAGGTTTACTTTGCTAGCAATTACAGCTCACTTAACATGTATTATAATTAAAATGATGCAAAATTAAAATACTCACTAGAAAATGCCTCTACAAATATGTGAAATGTAAAATAAATATACAGAACTATTAATGAGGATATCATACAACCTAATGGGATCATGGTGGCAAAAATTACTACTACAGTTTCTCAGAACATATAAAAGTGGATATTCCTACCTCAGTTGCTAGTTGATATAAATTTTACAAGATGCTAGTTGATCTCATTCTTGTAAAACATCTAAACTTAACATAGCTCTCAAGCATTCAGCTTCCATACAGCTGCTGCTTCTAAACACGCGAGGTTGCTAGACCTGCTACAACTGGTATTTGACACCATTGGCTTTATTAGGATGTTGTCATTGGCATTACAAGGAATAGGATTTTCCCTGTGAGCTTCCATCACTTATACATTAAGCCTGATAAACACATACCAAAGGGAAACTGAAGATTCCTTAGATGCCTGGAGAAATGGGACAGATGAAGTAAAATGTAGTAAACTCAAATGAGCTCTAGATGTAGGAAAGATTTCAGTGATATCTTTATAGACCTCTAAAGCAACATTTGTCTTTATATTGTTCAAAATACTTCCTAAAAGAGGTTTTTCTTTTTTTATTATTTTTCTCCTAAAAATCATGAAATAATGAGCAATTAGAAGTCATCAATATACCGGACAATGAATAGAAGACTGGAGACTATTAGCACAATCAAAAATTGTATAAAGATCTCCATTATGTCTTATAAAAAAAATATTGTTTTGTTAGGCTTAATTATTTAACTTTACATTTGTATACACGTGAGTGGAGCTTTTTAATTTAGTGAATAAGATTTGCATGCTGGAAAGATAATGCATGGAAAGGCCCAGGAATCTCACTAAGTGTTGGTCATGTGGTGGTTACTTATGTAATTAAACCACTATATCTGTTTATCTTTTAAATATCTATTTTTCATATGCACATCATATTTTTAATATTGTTGGCCTTATACTTCCATTACAAAATTAAATGAAATGTTATTTTATTGCTTGGTATGAGTATGTTTTGTACACCACATAAAAGCACACAGATATACTTTATTTCTGGGTAATATTCTTCCTATTTATCTAGACAGTAATTTATATTCTAATACTCTAAGAAATGATCACATTTTAGTTGTATTATGTAAATAATTTGATTAATGAATAATTTGTAAATGTTAGGAAGCTGTTAAAATTCCAGAAATAAGAAAAACAACAAGTAAAATCTGATTAGGACAGAAGCCAGCCTTAGACTCAAAATGTTGTAAATCAAAAGATTTAAAAATACTGTTCCTTTGAGATACACTGCTATATCACAGAATGATCATTAGCCTTTTTAAGCTTCTGTGACACCAATTTGGATGTTAGGCATAAGTTCAGCATAGAATAATTTAGGACTTCAGTCTAACAGATAGTTGAATATTAGCATTTCAAAATATGTGACAATTCTGAAAAACTGGTAATGTTTTACACTGTCAATCATAAGACCTAGAATCCCTTTTACAATTACTACATTTAAATGAACAAATTTACTTATCTAATATTTAAGTACTAATGACAGCAGAATATTAAATTCAATTTGTGAAGACATTCATCATTTTAATGCAGTTTAAACTACAATTTTAAAGCTGTTCAGTCTATACCTACCAATTATAATTTAGTTTGCAAATGTCTCTTTTCACTTTTTCCTCATTCTGGTCTGTAGAGAGACAAGATATTAAAATTTTCTGTATCTTCCTACAGATTGTAAAATATACTGTAAAATAATCCTGCTCTCATTGTTTTTAAAGGTAGAATTATGAAAAAAACAAAGAGAAATACAAACAAAACTGTATTAGTTACTCATCTCAGGAGATACATGACAACCCAAGGACATTATTCTTTTCCTCTTTTTTCTTTCTCATTACAGAGGTTTTGGGACATTGCCCAGAACTGCCTGGCTCTGCTGTCACAGAATCCCTATAATATTGGTTTAAGTCATCCTCTTTGGACTTTGATGGGAAGAGTAGGGCCAAAAAAAAAGGACCATATTCAAAGTACCCGATAACCTCAAAATGAATAATGCAGAAGAATATAAATTGCAGCAGACCTAAAATGTCTCATTTAACAGGGGAAACTTATGTAGTTTTCAACTGAAGCTACTATCAGTTGGAAAAACTGCTAAGTGATCCAAATTTGTCTCTATCCCACTGGCACTGTGACACTGAGGATAAAAGCCAACTTGTCATTTATAATGCATATTTAGCTTCTAAGATTTCTCAAGGCTTTTCATTAGCTCTTTCACAATATATCTGGAGAGCTCACAGTCGATCACTCCCTGTGCCCTAATTCCTATCTTGTCTTCTTATATACTTATCTTCAATGTTAGAATGATTGCTAAGATAATAAATTTATAACTGGTAAAGAGTACTTCAAACATCTAAACAGAGTAGGAAAATGATTTAGAAATTGTCACTATTCTATTTTTATACATACCTCTAGTGTGTGTATATGTGTATATATAGGCATATAGCATATACACCTCTCCTGTCTTGCTTTATTAAAAAAATTAGAACTTTTTTTAACAGTATATGATAGGTAAAATATGTAAGAAAATGTTTAGTAAAGCTGCTTTAAGGTTTAAAATTTTAGGAAATTAGGAAAATGCTGCAAAATAATGATATACCAGAATCAGACTGTTTGTGCAACCTTAATGAGACCCTACTTTACGTTTCATTCTGAGACCACATAAGTTTTACTCAAAATCTTTTAATCCAGTGGCAAGTGCTCACTAGTTATGATTGTATCTGCAATTTAGTTTTCTTTATTCAGAACAGCAGTCTATCTCTGTTGTGTCCACAAGAGAAAATTGTTTCCTTATATGCATCCAGTCCCTATTTTACAATGGGATTGGAATGCAGAAGGGACGTGACTGCAGACAACAGTCTCTCGAAAGAATTTGCTGCTTCCCTGGTCCAACAAGGGGCCCTGGTGTTTGTGCGTCGCTGTGCTCCTGCAAATTGAGAAAGAGTTCCTGGCAGCAGGCGGTGGTGTGCTTGTGCTGAAGCACGTTCTGTGGAGATCAAACTATTCACTGTTGACCAGTTGCGAACTGAGATTTTCAGAGGCTTCTAATGAGGCCAGACTTAGGCAGGGTTCTTTTTTATAGTTTTGGGTTTTTTTTTTTCCCTCTGGGAAAAAGCAGCATCTACTTACTACAGCTATATATATATATATAAGCAAAATGTCAGTCCTCTGATTGTAAGTAAAGATGTACTTGCAGGTTTTTTGTTACCACAGTAAAATAATAACAATAGAGACAACAACAAACATTGTCACTATCTGGATTTTAGAAATGGTTAGAAAAAACTGAAGCCTCTTGCAAAAGTTCCTGCCTAAGATGATTCTTCCCCCAGAAAAATTTAACATAAGCAATAACACTTGTCTAAACTGAAAATGTGCTCTCAAACCTGAAAGTTTTTGATAACTGTTACGTGCAGCTAGCAATTCCAAATCCTCTGTTTTACAGATACAGAGTGTCATTAAAGAAGATAGCTTGATGTTAAGATCCCTATCCCTCATTAATTATTGTCTGTAGGTTCAATAAGCACATAAGCATTAAACAAATAGGGTTTGTTGTAAGAAAAACATTTATTAAACTAAATAAAAGTCAATGCATATATTGACAGTGCTGGTGCACGGAAAAATTATTTTTCTCATGACTGACCCTGATTATGTGAAACCAAAATTTTGACTCTTAAAAAATTGTAATAGAAATTATATTTCTTCACCATACTATGGCCAGGCACATGTCAATTTAATTAATTTCAAGTTAATGGCACAGCATTAGCTTAAAGTGATAAAACAATGCGGCAAGGGCTGCAGATGAAATAGCTGCCCCACTTAACACAGTGAGGGATTTTCTACAGAACACAATGAAGCCAACATTTTTAGAATGGCATTTGTTTGAATTTCAGGTGCTTTGTTATACTACATACGTCAAGTTTTTACAAAAGTATTCCTGTCAATAAATTAAGTCTTCAGATTTACACAAATGCATTCTGAAGACATTTTACTTGTGGTATAGGCCAGTTTTATAAAATGGTTGCTACTTGTTTTAGATGGTTAGTGGTTTCATTAATGATGTTCTAGAGTAAAGATTTCCAAGAATAAATTGAAAATTGACCATAGTCACTATTTCTAAGAAATAAGAATAGTTTACATGGGCAAAAATACATAAAGACTTAAATTTGACCAACTAATTTCAAAGTTATAAGATAATAGTATTAAATCCAAGACAAAATTAACTATAAGGGGAAAAACAGACATGTACAGTTAATTTCCTATTTTTGTTATGTTTAGTAACAATTTGAAGGGAAGTATTTTAAAATAAATATTTAATTCTGCCTTAGCTCTAAAGCACATTGCTTTATTGGGTTATTCTGTACGCACCAGATGAATCAACCGTAAACTTAGTCAACTGCATGAAATCAAATATATGCTGTACAATGTCTTTGTCGACTCTTACTAAATGAACTTTTCTCTGAGGTTTTATGGACATTGTTCTAGTTGTAGAGTTTTTAAGCCATTCTTTTAATGTCTAAAATAGGGAAAACTACATTTCCCATTCTACTAAAGGTCAAAATCAAGTCCCCTGAAGCTTCAAGTCCAACAAATGCCATGAAATGGAATATGGCACCACTACAGTCACAAGAAGTGCATTTGGTGGGCAGGGACTATTTTATATGCGGAGGCATGGCTGGAGAGAGACACAGAAAAAGTATGCGAAACTGAATACTATGAACTAAAGCAATTAATAGATTATAAATTAGGAAATAAATGTTTGTTAAAATTCCCTAGAAACTATAAAATATGTCTATATTAAGCATATAGTGTTAAGTGCATCATGGAAGGAGCTAATATAAATAAAACTCACTGAAAACAATTAATACAGAATAAAAATGCTCTCACCAGTTGGTGGTGTATCTGGAAAAACACGCCACTCACAACAGTAAGGTCACTCCATAGATTTCTTAGAATATAGTTGAGAAAGTATAATAAAATCACATTGATCAAATTCAGTAAATCACATGGTCCAAGTTCTCTCAGACAGAACAGCCAGGTATCATACGCTGAATTTGTCACAGAACTTAAAAGTATTTCAGAAAGCCAGATAAAGAAATTTGCATGCAGAGATAGAAATAATTACACTATTTAGGATCTTAACTAGGAATGAAAACTCTAGAAGAGCTACAGAAAAGTATAACTTTGTATACAGGACTCTGTTTATTTTCCCATAAATATAAAATCAAGAAAGAAAGGAAGAAAACATATTCCTTGCCCTATTAACAGTATCAAAACATGTACCAGAAACATACGACTAGAATGAAAGAGAAACCAGCAGCATTCAGCTGCAGGGACTGGCCTCCATTTTCACGTCTAGTAGCTTCACAGCATCTATCTGTGTAGATAAGAATGGTTACAGAAAATCAAGAGTGTGAAAAAGAAGTAAATTTGAGATAGAAGTTAAAAAGCTGACACAAACATGAAAAATAAAGCATCAAAAGGGAAAAAGTTAGAATGGGAAAGAAGAAAGAGAAAAATAATGAATTTAATATTTGCATTGTGGCAATCACTTGAAAGACATTATTCAAATAAAAACATAAAATGATTAAATTTTGCATGAGATGGTAACCATTGAAGTGCTCAGGACAAATTTCGATAATAAAGTACTCAAACTATGTACCTTAATAGTGGCAATGTGGTTTTCCACAGCAGCTGAAGTGCTAAACTATTTGGCCTAACTTGAAAACAGTTTATTTAAGCACTTAATCTGAAGCATGAGACCAACTCTCGTTTCACCTTGAGATTCAAAACTAGTCAGCCAAGCCCAGCCTCAGTACAATATTTCATGCATCTTTTACGCTAGAGGTACCTGGAACTCAGGAAACTACAATGCAACATCTATCAGAAAAGATGACTATTTGAAGGAACAACAAACACCAGCCCACTGGCTGAAAGAAGAAACTGTAAAAAAAGTCAGTAATTACATAAAAAGAAGGTTCCAATCACGCATGGAGATAAAGAAGGGAGAAATTTCTTTAGCTGTTTCTTCTTCCTAAAAAGTTTAACTTGTTCCTGAAATATCATAGGAGTCCAGAATGGACCACTGTCAAAACTGGCATCAATAACATGAAAACACGAATGACCACTGCAATTAGCACAGGCAGCTGGGTATTTAGATATTAACTTTAAAACTAGGGTAGGAACAAAACACAGTTGCTTTTCAAAACTTGCAACTTCTTAGACATTAAAGTCCTCACAGTATGTCTGGATGCAATCCAGTGAAGTTTGCATACATTTTTTTTTTCTAATATTTATATTTCAAGTTCACTTTTTGGCAGATACAGTCAGGTTTATGCAATACAGTACATGTTTAAACATCCTAATCTTCTTGACTGAATATTATTTTTTTGTCAGCTACAGTGACACAGTAATTATTTGGACAGCGACTAATATCAGTGTTAGGCTACTGTTTCAAAAGAGACTTCAAAAGGAATTGAAATGTAGAAAATATTGTGTAGCATGAACAATAACCTTGGTTGCATCTTGATTTACTCACTTTAAAAAGTGAACTTTAATAAGCTATGATAGATGAAAACTGTTAAGCCCCCATTTTTCATTTAAACTGTATTATATTGGTACCTTATTTGGACCAATTTATTGGTCACTTATAAATTCAAGCTTTAAAATAATTTATTTAAGGTTAAAATTACTGTAGAAAATGGTTTGTGACATCTTAGCACAAATATATTGGAGTACACCTCTTATTCTAGAGAGCTGAAGAGAAAGGCAAGTGGTAGATAAATCATTCTCTCTTGCCATATAATCAAGATGCAGAATTTATATGCTACAAAAAAAATCAAAGGATTTTTAGGGTTTAGGATTTGAGTCTTTCAGGGTTTTTTGCAACGCACCTCAAATTTTGCTTAAATCACAGAACTGCTGCTTTGTGAATATGTTCTGGTAGGAAACATTCTTTGGGACATGGATGCATTATGCTCTTATAATATGAATGTCCCTCTTCTTGCACAAATATACATCTCAGTGTAGGTAACTATTAAGTAGAAAAGACAGTAATATAAAAAAACTAAGAGCTATTATCGACTGTACCCCACCCTCACATATATTTCTACTGTGGTGTTTTCAATGATATACATTTTAAAAGAAATTCTTATTGCTTAAGATGTTAAAAATTCACAAACATTACTTTTTATTAAGACTTAAGTAGTTTGGTCCTCATATTCCAAGCAAAAAAAATCCCCAAACTTTGACACATTGAACTTCCAAAGTTATTTGAATGACAGCTTAAAAATATTTTTGGAGACTATATCTAACAATTTAATCTTTTACCTGGCATTTTGGGTTTTCTTTAATTATAAAGAAATACAATGCTAGCAATTAATTACAATAAAATATTCTAAGCAAGTCAGAGTACCATACTGATAAAGTGGGGCTTAGCACTTCAATATTTCAACATCTGTGAGGATTTTATTTTTTCTCATAGCATTCAAAAATATAAGCAAGCTTAAATTCACAAGTTAAAAAGTAAAAAGAAAAATTGCTTTTCAAGCATAAATTCTGGGAATACAGAGTAGTTCCTTGACAATTATTTGTTTTTTCCAGCATTCTACTGTATTTCTAATATTCAGCAGTAGTTAATTCCTGTGTCGGCTGTACTGTGAGAACTGCATTTTATAAAAAATATTATTATTTTTTTTTTTGACTATGAACATCTCTCTGATGATACTGATAGTGTCTTTTTCTCCCTCTTTTTCTGAGAGTTCTATGATTTTTTTTGTTAGCGACTTCTATCCCTTTTTATGTGAAAACTGTCTTTGCAGGGAATGGAGCAAACACAGCTGTTTTCAGCCTACAGCAAGAACATGCCCTGTCACTTACAACAATGCTCATCTCTAGGATTTGATGAGAAATGGCTCTCACTCAGCAAATTCTAGCACTGGTTTGCAAAACAAAAGCAAATAGGCTTTGGGGGGGCAGTCATCTTTCTGAAGTTTTGGATATTAATTTATCTGACTGGTGTGATTCCTACCAACTCCTGTTCTCAGAGCATGACACCACATGACATTTAAATGTGGTGTCAAAGCATGACACCACAAAGATACATTTAATCTCTCTCTTCAGAACTTCAGAAAATTAAAATATTCTTCTTCCAATACAGGAGTACATGTTGAAGACTTTGCTTTATAGTTTTAACTTAGAATTATGCTCTGAACAAAAGTCAGACAAAAGCCTTAATTTTCAAGTTCTGATTTTGGAATAAAAATATCCTTTAGCCTATGAGAAAATATTGCAGATAACTTCAGAAGAATAATGCTGCAGCTCTTCCTTGCCTTGGGAATATGATCAGAGCTACAAGGAGACTAACATCCTCAAAGCTTTCCTTTTTGACTACTGCATTTTGTTCTTCATTTTAGATGTAACTAAAAATCTAACTAGTCAAAGCTATAGAGATAGACTAAGGAAACCTGTAAAGCACAAAATTGTTCAAAAGAGGCACCAGTTATGCCCTTTAAATTTCTGATCCTTGCAATGGAGATTTTTTTTTTGCCTTTGAAAGATCTTCAAACTCCTTCTGTGTTTTTCTTTTCTTTCCTGGTTTAAATTTATTGTTTCTATCCAAGCTGGTGCAAGGATCAAGGGGCAGTTACAGCTGTTCTTTCCAAAATTATTTTGATTGTTAAAAGTGTGTAACTTTCTAATTTAATATTTTCCTTATTGAGCTACAAAGAATTTTACTTCTATCCTCAGATACCAATTTTAAAAAGGTTTACAGGAATGTATTATTTTTGAAGCCTCTGTTCTCTGGCAAATTTAGTGAAATTGTCAACTGCATTCAAAAGTTACCAGAAGGCACAAACTGATGGATGTTTGCGCAGGTATACACACACATATACATGGATAGGCAGTGTGGTCACAAGCCATAGGCTGAAAATCAGGACAAAATGTTTTTTCTGAAGAGTCAGTATATAATTCAATTCTTTTTCTGTAGATTTAAACACGCAATTTGAAAGCCACAAGTACTGAATTTTAGTCCTAGCTCAGGTAACAACTAGCAGCCTTTTTCTTTGGAAATAAGACCACAAAAGAAGCTGACTGCAAATCTCCACAGTTCTCCTAATTTAACTTTTAATGATACAACATAACATTTCCTAGAACTAAGAGTAAGTACTAGAAGCCAACTGTTGAAACTACCCCACAGCTAACTCTTCCTCAAATTGAGGACCTTTTCCAAAATAACACACTGTACCTGAAAAGGGCTTCTCTTCATCTGAGCTGGATAATGACTGGATAAGCAGACTGTGAGGTGGAATTGAAAACTGGTTGAAAGGCTAGGCCCAGGGGATGCTGATCAATGCTGTCATATCTAGTTGGAGTCCAGTGACCCCAGAGGTCAACACTGGGTCCAATCCTCTTCAACATCATCAGTGATTTGGATGATGGTGCAAATTTGCTGATGACAGAGATCTCAGAGAGTGGCCGATACACCACGTGGTTCATAGTAATCAGGTAACTCATGGTACAACAGGTAACCTCATGAAATTCAACAAGTGCAAAATCCTGCTCCTGAGAAGGAACAACCCTCGTCACCAGTATATGGCTGGGGGTCACCCAGCTGGTAAGCAGCTCTGCAGAAAAGGCATCAAGTTGAACACCAAGTTGAACATGAGCCAGCTCTGTGCTCCTGCAGCAAGGAAAGCTAATAGTAATGGCAGCTGAGGCCTTGGTTGTGCAAGCACACTTTTATGCGATACCCTGACCTTGAGGCTTGGCTGTAATCAGGTAAAATCTAATTTCAAACAGATCTGAAATTATCTGAAATCTAAGGAAAGTGCTTCAAAAGACACAAGAACTATTCAGATTGAAATTTTATTCATCGTTACGGTAGGTCAACAAACATTATGTACTTTTGTGGTAGCGTACAGAAAAAGAATGAAGAAGGCTGCTTTTTGGCTTCTCATAGCTGATGCATGGCCAGGGTCAAGTTAACCCTTTGGAGAAAAGGGAGGTTATTCCTCCCTTCAGAGCTAGGGATACTATGCCCCAGGGAGTTTCTTGCAGCCCATGGGTCAGGGTTGAAGGGAGAGACAAGGAGAGGACCTGCAGCAGGAGAGTCTGCTGTTTGGCAGCAAGTTGTGACAGGAAAAATAACCTAGTCCAGATACACAGATGGGATCATGCAGAATTTATTTCTATCCAAAAAAAGTCAATGAATTGCTTGGCTGAGAGAAAAATCAAATGACTCATCCTGAGAGAAAATTGTGGGCATCAGGAAAACTTATTTACATTTTTCTGTACTTAGTTATTTTCAGTTTCTGGATGAAAAAGTTCATTACCCTAGCTTCTATTCTAATAAAACACTGTCTTGTATAGCTCAAAACCCCTGTTTTGTCTATGCAATACATCATAAAATATATATACACAAATTTAAATACATATATATACACATGTACCTGAAGCACTAGTAAGAACTATTTTTATTTTTCATTTACTTTGACACCACTGGAGATCCTAATGCTGCATTTTTGTAATACCTACTTATAAAAATAATATTTGGCATGAAGAGTAACATCTTTGCTAGTAGCGATGATGAGAGAAAATACCATGTTTTAGCTTGTTCCTCTTTACTTATCACTATGTGATTTTAAGCATTGGTAAGAATCATGCATAGAAAAAAAAAGTAAATGAGATGCACAAGTGGTTCGTCTCATTTTTTTTCCAGTGTTGTTAATAAAAGAATACTCTGAGAATTCACGCAGCTTTGGAACCTAAAATACTCCCAAACAACCAATATCAAAAAGTGAGAAAAAATAAGTCTAAGGGAGTCTTATTATCACAAAATGCTTTTCTAATTTTCCCACTATTGCACCAACTTATTAATTTATAATGAAGAAGGAAAAACTTGGGATAAAACATAACTTGCAGGCATTTTTAATACATCTACTGGCCTTCCAGAGACACAGCACTGACTGCATAAAAGTCTTTTGGAAGATGGCACCTGCATAAATCTTCTGCCTTTAATTTCTGAAAATTTTTCTAACATTTGCAGAAAGTATCCTCTTTTAACACCTTTCTTTTCATCTTCTTTTAAGATTCACTTAATATAAAACTGCAGATGTGTATTTAGTTTGCAATAGTAATGGTTCAGAATGACAGATTTGGACAATTTTGTACCAGCTGCACAGTACAAAGACAGGATCTCTGTCTGTGCCCTGCTAAGGAGCAAATGGAGCCATACAAATGGGCTGTAGAGTTGGCTCTGGGAGCTGATGGACTTTGATTGCTCTCGGTGGCACCTAGTCAGAGGATTTCTTATGGCTGCAGAGGTTAGTCTATGTTGTTTTAACACTGAGAAAGAGCTAAAAGCTAAGGCAAACAGCTCCTTTGAGAATCCTTTTTTTTTTTTTTTTTTTCCTCACAGGACTTAACACTTGTATTTTAGCTCAACACTACATATTTTCTGAAATACCAGAAATCAGTACTGAAAATCTGGCGAAGACTTCATTCAGAGGCAATCACCATTGAGAGTTGCACCTGCCTGCAAGTACTGCCCACTAGCATCCATAGTGAGATTCTGGAATACATAAAACACTACATTTAAGACTTTGCCACTCTTTCTTCAAGCATGATTGTTAAATACATGCTCATATGCCTAAGTAAAAAGTGAAATATAAAGATGGAATTGTTGACTCAAAAAAGTGGAAAGTAAAATTATATATATGTAGATATAATACACAGTCATGTGTATCTATAAATGCATATACACGTACATGAATATACATACATTTATTTAAGGCTGTTTCAAGAACGTGGCTTGTTTAGTATTTCTCAAAGTCAGTGCAAGGTTCCATTGGTAAACCCTTCAGTAAACCAGGAAACATGCATTAGCAGGATTACAAATTTGAGAAGCTAATAACAGATTTGTGGGATTCGGTGAATGGAGATTGTGTTAAAGGCCTAGGAACAGAAATTACAAAATCAAGTAGATCTATAGTTGGAGGCTGCTAAGGCTAACCATGTGAAAATGTAAAGGAATGTCTGTCTCATTTATACACCTCGCTGATGCCAGACAGCAATTTTCAGTCTCAAGCTCCTTCCTAGACCTAAGATTGCTGATGGAAGATCATCACATTGTGTTATTACAGAATTTGATTTCCAGCCAGGAGTTGGTACATGCGCACTTCCCTAGCAAGCAGAATTTGTGGATTCAGTGCCCAGGTAAGTAGAGTTCTGGCTTCCGGTCCCTGCCCTCAGGGATTACTACTTTTGCCTTATATGCAATGGCTCTTGAAAACATAATCAAGCTCCTTCTGAAGCAATTAGAGCCAGTTTTATGTCTTGTGATAACTCCCATTTCCCTCGTAAGCATGTACTGATGGACAACAAATGTATCCTTGCCTCCATTCTCTCTCTAGTTCTCTAATTAATTTCATTAGTGTCAACACATTTTCACCAGAATAGTATCCTATACTTTGACGACCCCCAACTTGTCTCAGGATAAGTAATATCCATGAGATTGCACACACAGGTTCTACAGATATCTTGTTTTTTAATTACATTTAGAGCAAGACAGAAACAGTTCAGCTGAAGTGCCATATATCTGGGCACACAGATAAGAAAACCTTCAGGTTTTCTAGTAATTACATGAATAATCAGGAAAGGTATCTCAGTCATCAGAATTTGCTAAGTGAGCACAGGATAGGTGATGCAGATTTGATTCAAAAGTCGCATTTCATTCCTGTTGCCTGTGTCTTTATTAAGACCTCGTTGTAGATGTCTAGCTGCAAATACCTAAGGCTCAAAGCAGACAAACAGTGCATCATCCAAGTTGACTGATACCAGAAAGTATTCCCCTCAAAGTTGAGCATTTTATATGCGTTATCTATCAAGTTTTGAAAGAGTAGGTTCATACATTTGCAACAATGTATTATATTCCAATAATAATATTATATCATTTCAAAACAAAATAACCATACTAACTCATGAATATGAACATTAATGTTCCACTGATTCTAAGTGTCTTTTGACATACTTTAAAAATCGCTTACAGAATGTGCTTATAATGGGAATTTCACACTCTTTTCAGTCTTCGCAAATAGTTGTCAAAGAAACTAATTAGTTCCACAATCACAATTGCAATAAACATTCATATAAAAAAGTCCTGATATTAAATAGTATAACAGGCTTCTTGTAAGTACTTGAGGTTACGGGAGAGCACTGAAAGGAAAAAGGCCCTAAATATCTATAAACCTGTGTTCAGATAAAAATGTTCTGTCTTCTGAAACTAAACTTACTAAGCTGCTTTTTACTTGAATGTCTAGAGACCACTTCCCTTATCATTTACAGAGGCATATCATGCTGCTCACTGTTACAGCAGCTATGGCAGTTATGTGGAATATTTCAAATAATTATAACATGTTCAAGTTAGATTGCATGGCTTACCCCTTCCATTTACCTAAATAGGCTTTTATTTATTCTTCTGCTTGACAAATATTTTTATTTCCTTTGGACAACAGTCTTTTCTACATTTCTTTTTCCCTTTTCGTCTTCTGAATGATGGCAATCACGAGGCACTGTGTTTAATCTATTTTTAAAGCAATCTGTTTAAAAACAAATACACAGGGCCTACTGAGGGCCTGAATTTCAATCAAAATGCAGATCACCTCTCACTACTGCAATTCAAGTGCCTAAACCAAATATCTGTACTGGAACTGAATCTGAACCTATTATTGAATTACAAATGTCTATTCCTTTCTATAAATGCAAGTAACAGTGCTTCCAATACCAACAAATTGTTGCAGAGACCTTGAGATAACTTCCCTAAAAATATATTTGAAGAAAATTTTCAATAGACAGAAAAAAAATTTTGTTATTTCAAACTTTTTTGATGACAAAGTAGTCTTAGACTCATCACCACTTTACTAAGATCAATGCTTGTTAGATATTCAAATACAAGCACAGGTAGTGAGATAGTCTACATTTTAATTTATGAACCACTATACTTATTTGGCATGATCTTAATTTGATTCTAATACTGCAACAGTTTAATATATAGCATACAGAAAGCACTACGTTAGAGGACCTAGCACCTGATTTTAAAATGGTAATGATGACACTGATCTAATTTGTAATTCATTATTAAAGATACCAGCTCATAATTTAGATAAAATGTTTGAAACATCTTCCTCATAATATATGCTTCATAAAAATTAAAGCAACCTGTAATATAAGAGAAATTACCATTGTTATTTTAGGTTTATTCTGAATGAAATTATCTTGCATTGTTGCACCAAAACATAATTTTATGTTGGGTAGCATTAAAACCTGATAAACTAGCTACTATAGCACACTCACTCTTAAGTACTAAGCAATTTCCCTTAAAAAATTTCCAAACCTTCCTATTTACACACTTAAAAATATGAACAACATTTCTGCAGATTTCAAAGCTTGTAAATGGGCCTAACAGAAGGCTGTATGCTTACCGTGTTAGGGTGAATCAATAAGACGGTATCCAAACAAGACTATTTGAAGTCTTAACCTCATCAGACCACAAAATAACTACCTTTATTACATGTGAATACATATACATATATATCTTGAAGCATATGTAGAGATAGGATTGAAATCAAGAACTCTAGCAACTAAGTTTCTTACAATAGACAAATTGCAATTTGTCTACTGTAAATATAGTATATACTGTATATACAGTAAATACTGTATTCTTTATTACCTGTCATCAACTGGGTTGAAGATTCTGTGTTCTGTACTTACAAATGATTTTATTACTAAGACAAAAGTAAGAAAGAGGGTCCCATTCAAGGGTTTTGAATCAAGTCTTTGCTGATTATAATAGAGTATGGTGTCTCAGACTTCGTCAGTTAAAGAAGAATTCAGTTACCTTATGTTCACCTGCATATATTTGTGTACTATGAGTAGCAAACAATGGATAGAGAGAAAACACTCCAAAATTAACTTACCTGTAATAATGTTGGGCTTTGGTGGCATACTGAATTCATACAATGTTGGTTCAGAATAACCCAGTCTGTTGGCAGCTGTAATTTGTACTTCGTAACCCATGGTCCACTGAAGATGCTCTAAGATGATGTGGTCTCTACTACCCTGCACTTTTTTCTCTAGCCACTGGTCTTCCTTATCTTTCTGTAAATATGCAAATATTAGTTTAAATTCTCAAAATCAAGAGTATTATAAGTATTATTTGTACAATACGCATATACTATATGTCTACATGATGCACAAAAAATATGGAGTTTCATTTACAGAGGTTATGAACATTCAAATAATCTAATTTTGGAGTTCTGAGTAATCAGGCTTTTGGTCTTTTGGTAATTTTGACCACTCCAAATCATGTTTCCATAATGTGGATTTAGGGATTTTGTAGGCAATCCCTTTAAACCTTTTGGCTTCAATCTATACATTGCTAAAATACTGATGTTTATCTTGGGGAACAGCAGGGTAATTATTTACTAATGCTGCTAAGAGTAAATTCTGTAAAAGGTTTACTTTATATAGATGCTTTGATTACATTTTGATCAATGTTCTTTAAGAGAAACTTGCCATTAAACCCAACCTTGAACTGTTCATGAATGCAAGATCAGACAATTATATAACGAACATATACACTAACTGTAGTAGTATGTGGTACTAAAGTAATAGTTTGCAAACTAGGTTGTATGCGACAGTATAAACACAATTAAGTATACAGTCCTATCTCTACACTGCTGAGACACATGTAAATCATTAAGATGGTGTTCTAGAGAAAAAAAAAAGGTTTAAATTCAGATAACTAACTGTACAAAGGAAACAAATGAGGACTTCAGTTGCAGTCTTAATTCTGGCATTTCATAAATTTGGAGTACTTTGCAAGTGCTCCTTTTAGTGCATAATATATTTAATTATTCTTTATACAAATGAGAACCACTGTCAAACACAAAAGCCTTCTTATTCAAAGGAGTATCACTAACAGTCAGTAAAAATTTGTGTAGACCTGTTCTTACCAAGCACTGAGGTACGATAAAGTGGCAAAAACTACGGCTGAGAGCCATACTTCCAACCCATACAACAATACAGACCAGTCACTGGATAAAAAATTTCCAGCAACAAAAACCTTTCAAGTACAGGGTGCATAACTTTTTGCTGCAGACTACTATGCTTCTCAGCAGCTTAAATTTAGGTTCCTTGCTAAAGCATATTGCTCTTGACTGATAGAAGTGTCAAAGAAAATTGCATCTAAATTAGACAGTTCAGAGCCCAGTCATGCTCCTTGTACCTGTTTGTCCCAAGTCTGGAGAAAATCGAGTGACAGACTAAACTCCCTTATGTGCATTGCTGAAATAACTTATTAGCTATCAGCACTGAGTGTGATGGTTTCTCCACACTGACTTCACCTTTTCTTAAACTCTTTTTTGCTGCTTTTGCACTGGCATTCATACTGACATGACAGTCCTGGGAATGATTAAAATAGAGTAAAACATCTTTCCAGGAATGTTTGCAGCTAGGTGAAAGCATCTACTTGGTTAAGCAGTATGGCAGTATGGAAAAAAAAAAAGGTCAGGAGATGCCAATTGTCTTGAAAGCTGGCAGGAAAAAATATCAAGAAGTCTTCTCAGGAGACAACCTGATAATTTAAAGCAGTGACTTCACGAGAACTCATGTTGATGGTTCATGATTCATAGGTCTGTACAATACAGGACAAATACTGAACAAAGCACAAAATGGCTGATAATCTACATAGCGTTAAAATGCACAGGAAGTCCAAGGATCTGGCAAAGTAAAGTCCAAGGTAAAGTGGAACTTAGAGATAAAAAAAAAAAAAGAAAAACAAAAAAAAATTCCCCAATGATTTATATGAATACAGCTTAAAATCCATTGTGCAACACCAGCATCTCATCATGTGTGCCCAATCAAATTTAACAGCACTAAAAGCAGGAACAACCAAAGGGTAGCTTGAGTTGGTCCCCATTAAAATTACAGTTACCATGAGAAATGTGGTTGGGGTTGGGTGGTCACCTCCCGCATTGGATGGGATACTTGTCGAGGGAATCCCCATCATTGCTTTTCCCACCTGATTACTGGGGAACAGTTTTCCCTCGTCTTTCTCTCTCTCCTCCTATTCCATCCTAAGGTAACTTTGAAGCCATTGTATGCCATCAGCTTCAGGCTTCAGCAGGGAAGCTTTGTAAGACTGTCTTCACTGTCTTTGCGCAAGACCAAGAATCAGTTTGAAGCTGCTGCTCATAAAAATTGCATAGTACCTATTTCTCTGGAATACAGACCAAGAAGTGAAGCTTCTAATTAAGTGATTATAATAACTACTGCTCATAATGTAAACAAAGTGACGTTAGGAAAGCAATATTTGACAGAATGAAACATGATTTCCAGAAAAACAAAACTTATCAATTGCCCTAAACCAGGCTATAAAATTGCTGTATCTTAAAGGCTGTTCTTCTTCCAGTTAAAAAAAACCCCAACAAAACAGACAAACAACAACAAACTCTGTATGAAAATTAAATATGAGGGAACTATTAGTAAGACATAGGCTGTTATGAAAAACAAAGAAGGAAAAGACACTGATGTATAGCTTGTTTTCTAATGCGCTCTTTAAATAGGCAAACAAATACATTGGTCCAGGTGCTAGTAATGAGGCTGGCAAGAGTTATAGGAAAGCTAATTAAATACAACCAATGGGGAAGATAGAAGAGAAGCAGTCAACAGATAATTAAGAACTTTAAATAGCATCCATTCATTCTGATTAAACCACAAAAAAAAAATCATCATGCTCTTTTGTTGTAGGATGCTCTTTAATTTAGTCAAATCGCTTTTTCAATTGGAAGCTTAAGTAGATATGGATTTGAGGTCCAAGTAAAAGCTATCTTCTTCAGCAACCTGTTAAGTTTACCATTACTGCTTAAACTGTACATTTATCTTTCAACAATACATGCAAAGAGTGACGTTGTAGACTGTAATATTGTACCTTAGTCAAAACACTAGATGAATATCAGGTTTCAAAATATATTAAGGCTATATCCAAAATCATTTAGCTTACTTAAGTCACAGACACTGATTAAATTCCATATACTGCATTCATATATTATGTCCAAGCAATTTATTTTCTTATCTTTTTAATTATAAATACTTAGAGGCATTGTTACCTAAACAGGAAGCTCAATCCCATGAAACTGCATAGTATCTTGTATTGCATATTATACTACCCTCTCTTCTTTACAATTACTTTTCTTTTATGCCAGCTGCACTCACTGGACTGAAAGTCATTTAAGAAGGTCAATTAAGATTTTGGGATCAGTGATATCAGAATAACTGCTGTTTACGTCCCCAGGCTACTCTCAAAAACTCTACCAATTTTTTCTCAATTGATTTGGAGCTAGCAATCTTCTTTGGTTACCTTATGAAAATCATACTGTATGCCAGGTTTAGCACTTGGACAATGCCAGAACTACCATCACAGAGTTACATTATAGGAAAAATCAGGAAATGTGAAAAAAATTATTGAAAATTAGGAAAGAGCTTTTCCTTTTTGGGAACACTGAAACATGTTCTGCAATTAATTTCTCAAAGATTGCTTATTTCTGTTAAATACAGTTCTCACTAGCTTCTATTTAACAAGCCTAAATATCTCATGTTACATTCCCAGTATCTTTTAGACTCTTGATACGGACATGTACATGTGCTATTGCACTCTGGACCTTTTACTGGGTCTAGTCAGGTAAAAGTAGTATAATCTTCCTAAAAGAACACAAATAAATTATTAGAAAATGCACACTTTTGAATTAAATTCTTTGCTTTTACCAGCTCTATAGTTACTTCTTCAACCCAGTAATTTCTAAACATAGTAAATCAGGAAAGGAAGGATATTTTAACTAGAAAGGTGTGTTTTCTAAGCTTGCCAGATTTAATGAGAGCACACCAAACAGACTGTAGCTGATCAAAGGCCAAAAAAATCTGCACAATTGCTGTTGAAGAACTGATATGTACACTGAAACTCATGAAAGTCCTAACAGTTTGAAATTATTTAGCTTTTTTAAGCTAAACCTTGGAATCTAGGAAGACAGAAAACATGAAACATGAACAAATAATTAATTTAATTTCAAATTAATATGTAGCACTGGAGTATAGCTTTCTAAATCTAGGATGCTATCTATCAATACATATTCATTTATAAAAGATTATTAACTTGCTGCTCAAACAACCCTTAATTATGTAACTTCAATGTCTGCTAATTCAATGCACTTTTGAGAGGTGAACATTAATGTTCCTCATTTACCACGTAACAGACCAGAGAATACAGTTTTCTTATTAGAATGACCTCTCAGTTACACCTTTAGAAAGAACAGGGTGGTTTTGTTTCTTTTTTATCTTTTATATTATAATCTTGCATTAGCAACCTAGTCACAAAAGAAAACATACTATACTGAATCTTCTTTTTGTAGTATGCAAACCATTTTTTCACATTTCAAATCATATCAACATCCTTGGCTATATTAAAAGCAGATATTACTAAGCATCTGAAATACTTACACTTCTATATTTGACAATATATTCCAAAATGGGGGCACCTCCGTCATCTTGTTTAGTTATGCTAAGTTTAAAACTCTTGCCACTTTCTGGTTGCCCATGAATTGAAGGGGGACTTGGCTCCCCTAAAAAAGGAAAAAAAAAAAGTAGATAATAACAATTCAGCAAAAGACAAGTCTTAAATTACAGCTGGGAACTTACCCACAATATTATTAATCAAAATCTTTAAAATCAACATAGTACTTCCAAGCACTGCAGAACAACCTTAATAAGTGTGTTAAATATTTTGCTTAGAGTATGTTGTAATGTAGATTAATTATCACACAAAAGGAAACAAAATTATGTGAAGTATGAAAGAAGTACTTGTTTAAGACCTTTCATCTTTTGACATTTTCAGATGTAATTCACTTCAGAAATGATTTAGCCATCAATTCAGCTAGGCTGGCAAGTTGCTACTCACACTGAAGTTTGCGGGTAACACTAACTTACAGAAAAGCAGCCTTAATATCAAGCATGAGTTCTAGTCCCATCTGAAAGACTGCAATATAGATATAAGGTAAATTAACTCTTCAATAAATGTGCTGAGGCAAAATTAGATACTTTTACAGTAGTCTGTATTAACAAGAAATTTAAAGAATAAGATTACCAAAAGCAAAACCAACTTTTTCTGCAATGTAAGGATAAATATAATCTTAAATGTACAATGGAAGGGTTAATAGCCAGTTTAAGACACTTAGCTAATTCAAATTTGCAGACTAATTATAATTTCTATACACAATGCTTTTTATAAAGTTTAATCCGATCCTAAATGAAAGTGTGTTGTTGTACTTGTGTCTTATCTTCAAAATATCTCTAAATTTACATCTATATAGAAAGATACAGTTCCTTTAGAAATATTTGTAGTAATTGTGTAAATGAGTGTAAATGATAAAAAGTCCTTAATTTAATATGCTTCATGGTTTGTGATCCTAAATATAAACCACAAATTTGTCTAAGTCTTAAAATTATAGATAATGGGATAATTTTTCCAATTTAAGTTCATTCATACTACTTGGTGGGAGGGAGTAAGAGGACAAAACCATGATTTCTGAGAAACAATGTAAAGACTGATGTTCTGCACTTAGGAGTAGTGTGTAAACATAAAATATGCTATCCACAGTGAATCATAATTTAAATTATTAGCTGATCTGGAGATAAAACATTCTATTTACATTTTCATTTAATAGCTCAAGTATTACTCACGGACAGGTAAGGTCTGAAAGATCTCGATTTTGCTATACTCTCCTTGCCCTTTTCCATTTACAGCGGCTACTTTGATTTCATATGTTGTATTTGGTTCCAAATTGCTGAGAACAACCATTGCTAAAGGAAAGGGAAGGAAAAATATGGGAACAAAATTTGATGAAGCAATATATTGAAAAAAAAAAAAGTCTGGCAATTTCATAATTTGCTTGTTTCACTTGCAACTTAATGAGTCCCATTTTCTCACAATTCAGAGGTACCAAACAGCTTTCTTGTTAATAGCTAAGAGTACCCTTTTTTTCATCTACATAAAATCATTGTTGTGACTGAGAAAGTTATGCATCTGAAGGAATTTACTGTCAGTGTTACAGAAGCTACAGGCAACAGTTAAGGACCTTGATGGGGATTGATATTTTACGTTCAGACAGTGAGCACAGGAGACATGAATCTGGCAAAAAATTATCACAGTTTCCATTCTCCTAGCTGGCAATAGGCATCTGATGCACATTCCTGCCACCTTCACACAGTTCACAGCTTGCCATTTTTCCTTCATGCACAGCAGTATCAACCGTCCTTGGACCACACTACTAAATGCTTCTCCATGTAGACTAGTGGTGAATTACTGGTGTTATGCTTTGCCAGTTCAACAATGTATTCAAGACCTCAAATGACAGATGGCTATGATGATTGAAGGAAGAATTCTGAATTATCTACTAAGGACCTGAAAGTGAATTAGGCCTGTTTGTACATACTTAAGAGGAAGTCTATAGAAATACATATTAAATTATAAGCAAATAAGTGTTTGAACTTAGGACTTGCTTTCAGAAACCAAGACTGAATTCCTGGCGGAAATCTTTCACACAGCCTGAACCTATCTCTATGATTCTACTTGAAGAGGCAGAAAGAAGCAGAAAACAGTGGAAAAAGTTTGCTAAAAAGAATACCATACAGCATTAAGAATATTGTTTCTCTAGTGTACAGTAACAAGTCTAGAAACAAAATCCAGAAAAAAGATGTTGGATCCTTTATGTGAATGCAGTATTAGATATTATCATAGTACTGTATATTACTAGTATTGATAATGAATAAGCGCTTGGAAACTTCAATCCACACAGAATTTTTGGACCATTACCCTGCCTTTACAAAAAAAGCTTCCTTTTATTGTCTCTACAGCAATTGCCTGCTTGCTGTTTGCCAGCTCTGTGATGAGCTCTCCAGATGTCAGATTCGCATTGGGGAATGGACATAAATTGGATGGACTTTACTTCAGAGAAGCACATCACTATTTGTCTTGCCCAAAAAAGCAGGGGCTGTATTAACTTACAAAAGGATAAAGAACTGTGATGTCTTGAGAAAGAGCCAATAGTCTCTTTCTTAGTCTCTAGGGAGCCCACTTTTTTTCATTATAGAGAAATATTTTAATAGCTGCTTTAGGCTTGGTTTTCAAGTTATATATAATGAAAGTGCAATTATTGCTGTCAGTACTCTGTTATTGAGTCCAGATTTATTAGAATTTCTATTTCTTTAGTTTCCGCACCAGACAGACACAGGTCCCATTAAATGTGAAGCTAAAGGGATTTAATGAATTTTGGAAAAACAGCAACTTTTACATTTCACACTCTATTATGAACACTTTGCATGAATTTGTCATTGAAACATGATAACTGCTTTCTTTTAAACAAAACAGTAGAACTGTGTCTTCCAGCATATTTTATCTTTACCATATTTCCATGAGATTTAAAAATATAAAACTATGAAGTATAACCATGTCATGAAAAACTAAAGTACCATCATGAGAATAAGAATAGAATTTGAAGGATTATTATCTATAACATTCTGTTATGGCGAGATGAAACTTAAAACCTAAATCAAGCAGTAGCAGTGTTTGACTTGCCTTTCAGCCATGATTACCTTTCCAAGGCTGAATAACTTCACTGAAAATAAACCTTAAGGCATAATAAAACCTAGTGTTACTGTAAATGTTTTTAAAATTTAAACAATATAAAAGCATGACTATGAGTCTACACTTAACAAAACATGAATGTGTTAACTACAGAAAATCCAAGGATCTGATTCTATAAACACTTAAGTGACTCCTGGGGCCTATCTAAATGAATAAAATTATGTCTACATGCAGTATTTAAAGAATCAGTGTCTATTTTAGAATCCCCTGCACAGCACTATGTGTGTAGATACAATAACTCTTACAAACACATTTATGGAATTAATCGAACTAAATCTGATAGGAAAATATGTCCTCAAAACCTGGAACTACTTGGTATCAGTGATGGTATTATGTGAATATATTTTATACATTGGAAAAAAATCACAAGTATCTACTCCTGGAAAACAAAGAAAAGAACCATTCTTGATCAGAATACTTCAGACACTCCAGTTGTAAAAGATATTTAGAGTAAGAAACTACAGTATGTAACAAAAGTGCAGGGCTTATAAGTAATCCAAGAGTAGTGAAACTTTCACTGTTTTTTAAGTGTTTTACATTTTTAAAATATGATCAGAATGGAAGAAAATAATATGATTTTGTTTTTTCTTTAAGGTATGTATCTGTCATTTAAGTATAAAATCAACTTACTCATCTTCGCATATGCAAACAGAATTCCTCTTGCAAGAGTCCACAGCTCACACTCCTAGCCAAAATGGGTATTTTGTTTACAGTTTTCAACAATCACTGACATAATTAGGTGTAAAAATTCCAATAATATTCTAAAAGAAATACAGGATTTTCAGAATATGAATGTTGAAAAAATTGATCCACTGCATACCATATGTGTAAATTATGCCATCAGTATATTCATTGGCATATATCATCCCAGATATAATGAAAGTGAAATTCCTTTTATTCTTTCAGATTTTAATTTTTTCAGGTTTTTTTTCTACCTGTCCTATCTACCTGTTTCTGGTTTTACATTTTCTTCCTAATCACAGTATCTGCTCACTTTATCTGAAGAATTCAGTTTTGTAGACTAATTGGTTTTGCTGGGATTATTCACACAGTGACTCGTTACATTGAGGAGTAAGCTTCAAAGAGGCAAAACCAGATGATACTCTTGTGAACTTCGCAGGTATTGTTGGGCTCAATGAACATGATGCACAACAGCTCAGATCTTAGTGTTTTCCGTTTATAAGAGTATAGACAGGCTTCAAGTCACATGGTACCCTTAGAGGAGATCATGACACAAGAAGTTACGAGTTATACTGGTTTTGGTTTAATGCACTGTATAGAGAGTTAAAATTATAAATACTTTTTAACAGGGTATGAAAGGAATATTGTGGGGAATTTATTTTATTTTATTTTCTAGACTAGAATTTAAAAAGAAACACAACAACCAAAAAGAACTAAACCTTACTGAACAGCAAAATTCAGTTTAATCTATTCTGTGGCAAGAATACTAAAATTTAAGCAACATTAAAAATAAATCTTTTAATATACAAATTCTTCTAATTTGCAAGCAAATCCAAAACATTAAAGGACAAACAGTATAGAAAAACAAAAGCCTGTAAAAATATATTAGATAGATAGACAAAAATGCAGGACTCCATCCTATTTCAAACAGACTGTAAGCATTTCAGCTAGAAAAGTTGATTTTATTATTGCAGAATTTTAACTGCTGTGGAGATGAACTGTAGGAAAACAACATCTAACACAAGATTTGCTGTGAAATAAATTGTACTGTAGATCCAAGTGAGTAAAAACAAAACCAGAAATCCCCAGCTGCATTTCTGGCCTAGGGGTAGATCATTTATATTACCTTATTGCAGTAGAACGAGCTGGGAAATGTCTAGAATATTAAATTGTTTTTTCACCAAAAGAAAGCTACCTCAGATCTCTTCTAAGGACTGTGATATATTACATAAACCACCACCAAAGCAAGGAAGGTTAAGGGAGCCACTAGCGGTTACATTACATTAATCCCAGAGTAGAACTTGTATGAGGTTAATTAACAGAAATATCATATCAATACATTCTTCTCATTGGAGATCTATCTGTTGCATAGAACAATGTTATTTCAGTACTAAATTCAATCCCTTGAGGATGCCAGATCTAACTAAAGAAGGCATAAATTTATTTTGAAACAAAGTAGCTGAGACATATCATTGCTGAAATATCATCTTTACTCGTGTAAGACAGTGGCAGCAGTGTGAAATTTCTGTCAAAGATGCATTACAAGTTTTAAGATTTTTTTTTTTTTTCTATTTCTTTCCTTCTAGTCTGAATATCTATTACCATGCGCTGAATGCAGACTAAATACGGTGCAGGTTAGTTAGTGGAATGCTTTGATTTAGCAACATTTTGCTGCATCTTTTACTCATTATTTTACTACTCGCAGGAAAAAACTGAGTCCACTGGAAATACTGGAATCTCTTTCAGAGGGAAAAATGAATAGCATTTTCATGAAGCCTAAACAGCTTTCTCTTTGTGATGACTCATGTTCTGTTAAGGACAGAAGAAAAAGACATGGAAAGATGGGAAGAGAGCAGCGAGGAACTTAATGGCATTACAGCATGGAGGCTCTGTACAAATGTCTCAGACTTCTGTCAATGTCACACAATCTGAGGAACTTCTCCCAAAACCTCTGTCTGTCTGGGATGAGCAACACTGTTTTGTTTATTCTATATGTTTGCACAGTAGGAGGAAGAGTATAAAACCTCTTTTTCTAGCTTCTGTGTGCTCACAGGAGTGTTGACAAAATTAAGTTAGAAACTGCCACAGGGGAGAAATACGGGGCCGGGGGGGACAACCACAGGGAAAGGAACAGGGAAGAGGATTTTGCTCCAAATAGGCAAAATGTTTATCCACATGCAGAAACAGTCACGCTGCCTCAGTTCCACCTGTCTGCCTTGCCCAAATAAAGATTAATTTCATAAACACTGATTTAAGCATCTGGCTATAAGTCAGAATTCAACTAACAAATATATGAATGCTAATAATGAAAATATTTCAAGTTGCACATTATATGAAAAAACATAACGATAGCAAATCCTACTGCCAGTGAAATCACTGGCATAACTTCCATAAATATAAATGGAGACAATATCAAGCTTTAAGTAATTCCCTAAAATGTATACATAGAAACAAAAGTAACCATTCTAAAAATTATAGAGAATGGCTTTATCTGGAATTTCCATAATTCTTTGCACTATAATTCAATGGTTGCATTATCTTGGAATAAAATTTGTATTTGCTTAATTAACTATGAATATAAACAATTACCTGTGAATAAAGATATATAGTGTGGTAGATCAGGTGTAATTAATATAATGTTCACTAACATGAATAATTTCCATATAAAATTTTTTCAGTAGTTCATATATAAAATGCACTTGGCAAAATGCGCTTTAATATTTTGTGCTCAGCCCCCAAATCACAATTTCCCTGTAAGCTCCTTATCTCCATATATTTAATTTTTATTTTAACTGGGTAGGATTCTGGTATATCAATATATAAACTCAATCAGACACAGCATTTTTATCTAAATAAAGCAAGTAAGAAAAAATTAAATAATCAATAGGACAATCATAGTTACAAAATGTGAAGTGCTATAAATTAATGAAAATAAAGCAAGCAAGAGTGTAATCCAAAGCCCTCAGAAAAGAACAAATTTTTGGATTGACAACACAGTTTATAACATATTGAACCATCATGAATCCAGAAGATGGGTTTTGTCATTTAAGACACTTATGATTTAACAATGAATAGGTTTTCTTTAGAAGTTAATTTTCTAATTTATTTATTTAAAAAGGACATTTATTTAATCTAAATCACAGAATAGCACAAAGTATTAACAAAAAAAAAAAACAAAAACAAAACAACAAAACAAACAAAAAACAAACCAGAACAAAAAAAAATATCCTAGAAGAAATATTCCTGGAACAAAAGCAATTTACTGAGATGGATCACTGCATCAGTAAACTGTTCCCATAACTTTATTTAAAATAGAAACACACTTGAATGAACTACATATCAAGTAATTTATTTACACATACCAGTGTTAAGAAAAATTAAAAATTATTAATTGTATGCAACATTTTAGGGCTAAAGGCTAACAAAAGATATTTGTAATCCCATTGATAAAAGAGCCCTTATTATCATATCTTGCTCAATTTTTTGTTATACCAATTTGACAATAACATAGAATATTTAATGAACAAATTCTGCCATCTGTACTGATTATCCTCTTGTCCTGTAATAATTCTGTGCAGCTAGGATCTAACTGTGGTAGATAGATTTTGGTTCTTATTCTTGTTAAAAGTGGTGTTATTTTTAATGTTAATCTTTTTAGTGCACTGTTAACAAAAGCAATCTTCCATATTTAAAAAACTGCCAAAATTCCTATAATATGTGAGGTATCACTATTAATTTCAACTTACTGGTGTTCTTTTCCATACAGAAACCTTCTAACTAGGCTAAAATGGAAATACATAATGAGCTTTAAAACCAAATAGTTTAAAGACATTTCAAAACCAAATGCTTTTATAATAACCTAATCTTTAAAATGTCAGGCGTCCTCAAGGTACACAGTAGACCTTCATTTTATTTATTAAGTAATAAATAATAAATTATTTTAAAGCAAGCTTTTAAGAAATACTTTTTTCAATTTTTTTTTTTGTGCATAGGATTGTGTGTGTGTCGATATTTATTTGATGATATATTAAACAACTTCCATTATCCTAAACTAGTAACTGGTTACTGGTCCAAATATCTTTTTATTACACACACACAAAAAAAAAGGCAAGAGAAAACTTTATAAAGAAAATGCTTTTGAAGTCCAAGAAGATAATGACACCAGCTTACTTTTAACAACTGCATCTTCTTCCTATAGTCAGCCAAGTTCTGAAGAGCTACAACATTTTTATTAATTTAACACTTTGCAACAGATTTAAGATGTTTCATATTATGTACTAGCTTTCTTACTCATCATGCAACTATCTAGTTTTCTTACAGCATTACAAAACTTAACCATGTTACAGATACAACTAAGTGATGGTCTTTCTCAACCAGATAGACCCAAAGTACCTAAGAAAATTAATTACTCTTTACTCATTACCACAAATTTATCAGTACTCTTACAAAGTTCCAAGACACCAAGAATTCAGGCATTCTTAATGCTACACCTGCATATGATAAACTCTGTATAAATGCAGAGCACAAAGGAACAAAAATTTCTAATAATAATAATTATTATTATAATAATAACAATTTCTCAGGGAATTAGAGCTAGTAGGCAAATTAATAGAGATATATTAGGCAAATTAATATATGTTAGCAAGAGCTGCATCTCAGTTGAGACTGCTATTTAAAATTTCAAGACTTTGAATTTTATTAAAATTCTGTGGACTAACAGTAATAAACAGAATATATTTATATCTACTTGTCTTTTTCTCAGTTTTACCTATGTACAGAGAATTATGTACTATAACATACCACTGAATTCATTATTAGAAATTAAATGCATTATTTTCTCTTTTCTAGGCTGCTTATTTTACTTGGTCAATTTTATGCTCCAAACATACCACTTAGTCTGAATGCCAACAAAAGTAGTCTCCTATACTCTTGAATGGTATATTATCACTCAACAGATGTTTTAAACTGGAAGCTCTCATTAACACTAATTGTCCCATAACCCAGGCATGTTGCTGCAGTCTCAGAGCTACCTAGGAAGCAAGTTATGACACAGTAGTTCTATCCTTTGCTCCTGTAATCCATGCAATTTTCAGCTCTGAATCACTCAAAGTGTGAGAAAAAGACTCTACTTGCTCTATTACAAAATGCAGGGGCTGGCAAAAACCTAACCACCACCATTTGAGGGAAGAATAAACCAACTCCTGGTTGACTGCTCTCATCAAAGAGGCCGTTCTCACAGTGACAAGCAAAGGGACTAGAGCATGATCCCAAATGTCTTTTACGATATTCACTATTGTGAAAAAGCAAAGACGTCAAGACTGACATGAATGATGATTTCAACAACTGTTCTTTTCCTTCTTATATGCAAAGTTAATTTGAATTAATAACTTTTTCTTCCTCATCCTGTTGTTGCATACTATACTTCTTGCTAATGGAGAGAGAAAAGAGTAGAGATTAAAAGGAGCTGAAAAGGAAGTTTGTTTAATGATATAGTGAAATGTAATACAAATAGGGCTGTGCTAGTCCTCATTATTGTATGTGGCGAAAGGAAAACTCCATCCATAATTACTCTGTCATTCAATGACCTTGAAAATACCTGGAGAATACTCTCTTCTCAAGCAATACTCTTCTGGTTTGTATTACTAATTGCAGCATAAGTTTATATACACATATAAATGTATATAGACATAAATGCACTTTACCTCTTGTAAGCAGATTGGCAATGCAAAATAAATGCAAATGAATACAAATGCAGATTTGAAAGGCAAAGTTTGCAGCTTCACCATAAGTCTCATTTATCAGTTATTCATATTCAATATTGCATTGCATCATTCTTTACTTAACAAGATTTACCTTTACAAGCCAGATCAGCATGTTAGCTGCAAATTTGCTTGAGAGTGTGCCATCATAAAATGCCTGAAAAGGCCCAATTAGGGACTAGCCAGGACTTAATAGAACAGAGGAACACTAGGAGAAATATATCTGGAATAACTGATTATCCATTTAATTGCTTATTAAAATATTTATTATGTATTTCTTGCAATTGAAGTATCTTGCATTTGTTCTTATAGCTTTTCAAGTTTGTGCCTTTAAAATAAACACCACAAGAACATAAATCACATTTTGCAGTGAGCTTTGACTGTTTGACTAAATGCACTTGCAAACACAGAATTACAAGCTATTGAAAAGTAATCTTGTATATTGACAGTGGTTATATCTGCATAACGCTCAGTTGCTTTTAGATATGAACTCATGCTGTGAAGTAAATTGTCTGGGTTTTCTTCACTACTCATGACATTTTTTTCACCTTTGACCGTGAAAAGTACACTTTATTCTCCTGATGGTTTAGGTCTGCATAAAACTCTGAAATATTTAAACCTAGCTTTCCCTTTACGCTTCTTCTCACTTTCTAGGTTCTCTAATCCATCCATGTAATTTAGTTTAAGGCATTTATTTATAGTCAAACCTTTCCATCCACATGAGACTTTTACAGCAAAGATTAAGCTGGATGGAGGCCAAGAATAGTACAGAGATGGAATTAGAGGGCTGAATAACTTTCTCACATGCCGGTATATACACAAATTTATTTGGATAAAAAGTGGTCTTTTTCTTACCATTTCATAGTAATCTATATTGGTTGTAAATTGTATCCATTCCTTAACTTTTTTTTTTTTTAATCATATGACATGTTGCAAATTGCATCATGACATTTTATCTGAAGAATTTAGATTAATTACAATTAAAGACTTTTCATTCACGTTATATGTATTGCATCTCACATCACTATAGCTTAGTAACTCCTGCATATATATGCAACTCCTACATTCTTATCATTTCAAAGCTGGTTTAAGCTGAGAAAACTAGTTTTGAATCAAGCTACATATCCATTTTCTTTTGAAAAACAAATCCCATGAGTTTAGGCTTGGCAATAATATCATTAGTATATTAACTGATATCAGGAATCATCTAGGCTTTTTTTTTTTTTTTTACAGTATTATCAATTATTGCCTATTGACAATACACAATTTCTTAAATTAAACCACTAACTTGGCCAATTTGATAATGTGACATTTTAATATTCTCCATATTGTGCATCAAATGCTGGTGTACAAGTCTGGCATAAAGTGACAACAAATAATGGGGGTTGGGGTTTACAGTTTTTTTAATCCATGTTTTCACTGGCCTTAAACTGCCTGCCTACCAGACTGCTAAATGGAGAATCAGATGCTGACACTGAATTCAGAACTCAGAAATGTGTTCTGATTTACTTATGGTATCATTTAACATGCACAAAAATCTCTGAGACTTCAGGTATAAATTATATGGAGTTCATATCTCTCAAGTATCCATCGGAAAATTTCCAGTTTAATGGTGAAGTATTGTTACACTGTGTAAATGTTTTAGTAATCAATAGGTACATACCATCACGCTTCAGTACAAAAGAAGCAGGAAGTACAAAACCTATAACCTAAGATGTAGCACATATGAATTCTAACCCATGTATCTATTATGTACACTGGCATGCACATAACTTCCTTTAAGGACATGTGTAGTAAAAAGAGTATCAGTACCACACATAACACAGCATAGCAGTTTAAAAACATATCTTGTGTGACAGAAAATAATTTCTCTACTATAATACTACTCTACTATAACAGTTAAACGCATATGAAAATATACTACAGACAGGACCTTCTTTAAAAATCCCCTTACTTCACAAACAAGCCACTTAATACAAAATTTCCATGTATAGAGAGATTCAAAACTCAAGACAAAGCCCTAACAAAGCTTTGAAGCTGGCCCTGCTCTGACCTGGGGGGGTCTGGAGCAGATGGTCCCTTTCTTTCAGAATTATTCTATGATTTCATGAAGCACATGAAATTTAATGCACTTAGATGAAAAAAATTAATTGAACCTGCTGAGATTTGAATGTGAAATCACAAGTAAGTACTTCTTTCAGATTTGATATCCAAATTGTCAAGAACCAGAGAGACAGCAAAAAGTTATGCTGAAATCAAATACTAGCAGTAGGGCTTAAAGTTTGAAAACATCTTCATAGCTAAAACTAAAATTGTAAATGTAGTGGTCTTCAGTTTGTATAAGATTAAGATGCTGTACACACTT
This sequence comes from Coracopsis vasa, assembly GCA_026283785.1. Lineage (NCBI taxonomy): Eukaryota > Metazoa > Chordata > Aves > Psittaciformes > Psittacidae > Coracopsis > Coracopsis vasa. Next base: position 66,642 of record JANHGB010016608.1, read on the forward strand.
CCTTAGGATGTTTTTTCTTAAAAAAGAATTATTTTTGTTTATTATGCTTATTTTTCAGATATGCAGCTAAATGCCACTTGTCCACCAATCAATGGATTTCCTTTTCTTGTACAAAGAGTGAATATTTCAACATTTCTTAGGTTTTAATATTTTGCATTCTCTCATTTTACATTATAATAAAGTTGTAAAAACACGTTAACTGCTTTCCATACACACCCTGATTATGCTGCCATAAGAGTTTGAACATTATTGTCTCCTTCATAGAATATTCAATAAAAAAGCATAAGCATATCTTGATAAAGCATCTCTGATGTGTCTTGATATTACTGCATGAAATACATTTACAAGTAATGTATTCAATAATTAATCATATATTTGGCATGTAATTTCATAAAGCTTCTGCTTTCTGCCACCCAAAGAAAAATCTCAAATGTCAAAAGAGAAAACATACCTGACCATTAAACTTCAAAATGCAAAATGCGAACAGATTCAGAAAAGTATCTCTTATATCAATTTTCTGTTTTGCCTTTTTTTTTTTTTAAAATACCCCATGCTTTTGGAAATATTTCCATTGTAAAAAACATTTTATGTTAATATCCTACAAATGCTGAACTAAGTCCAGGAATAATTCAGTCAAAAGACTTGAAACTCAATAGAATATCTCCTGAAAAAAACAAAACTTAAAGACACACAAAAAAAGCCCATACATTTTATTTTGTCTGGTGTGTTGTGTTTCTTTTTTTTTTTGTTGTTGACTGATGTGAAATAAAGTTTTTTGTATTCCTGTTGAAGACATACAGAAGTTTTCAGAGCATGTTTTTTTCAGATTTCAAGTACACCTTCACAGTGGTTTAGGTCTGTGTATAAACTAAGTCCCTTTCATTATGCTTTTCATTATGAATGCATTATTTGCTGCCTCTGAAACAGAATTACTGATGTTTATAATTCTATTAAGACAAAACAAGAACTCAATTGCTTCACTATTAGACTTATACCAGTGAATCTCACAGGCTTTTAATAATACTGTTTTTTTCTTATGAAGTCTTTGCTGATTACTCAGAAATGGAGCAGTAAATTTTCTTTTTTTTTTTTTTTTTTTACTAAAATCACACAGAAGATTGTGGTAAGTCAATTTTTCTCAGCACAGGTATCTTAGGCCTTCATGCTGGTTTCCTTGTGTCTACAGAGAAAAAGCATGGCAAATGCGCTTCACTGATTGTTATCCCCTTCTTGATGGTGCATGGGCAATATCTCACACTCAGGGATTTACCAGATGTCTCGCTGAAAGGATGCAAATGCTCCTTAGGGAATAAACCTTGCCTGTATTATCTGTGCTTCTGTTACTTCAAGATCAACGGTCTTCTTCACACTACTGACAGGGTTATAAACGTCTGGGTCCTGAGGGCACTGTTAGCCATGACTGTCCCTATCCGCCCACCTCCCCTCAGCACTCTGGCCCACAGGGAGCCCCACTGCACCGTGACTGTAAAGTGCAACTATCCATCGATTTGCAGCTATCCTTCAACAAAACAATTTTCATGTTTAGAAGAGCACCTAACAAGTGGAGAAAAAAATCTGGCTATCTTTTACTCACTGAGCTCTTGGTGAACTATGATAGTGTTGATCATGACTTTTATAGGCTAAAGTTGGTATATTAGATTTATTGACTGCTTCAGTCTCTGTGCTCTCCTTCAATAGCTGCAATCAGCAGACTTTCAAACAATATTTTCTTCATTATAAAAGACAATGGGGAGGAGAATAAGGAAACAGATATTCTTGGCTACAGCTCCAAAACTGGAATTTTCTCCTTAATTTGACCTGAAAACAGTTCAAACTAGTACAGTTAAGAGTCAAAAGCCACTGTTTTGAGGGATTCTTTGAAGAAACCAGCAGTATTCTTCCTAGATGAAGTGAGCTGCAGGTTGATTGAATAGATTTGCACAGAATCTATTTCATACAGCTTAATTTTTCTGATTAATCTTATCTATATTTACTGGACTATTGCGTACATAAGTATCCCTAACAATTTTTGTAAGCATCTATTGTATATTTTGCATAAATAAAACCAGACAATTGTGATTCTACTTACAGTTTTTAGACATAATTATTGGGTCATAATCACAAGAAAATTAATGACTTACTTCCTCAGAAGCAATTTCTTTTAAAAACTTTTTGAAACATCTATTAATCTTTTATTAACACTTTAGTTACAAACTAACTTCTGTACAGACATTTCCACATTTGTTTCACTACGAAATACAGTTTTCATAAATTTTACGAGTTTATGGCTGTCCTCTGTGACTGTATGAAGACAACCACACTATTCCTTCTGCTCCTAGTAGAGAGGGATTGGAAGATGAGGTTTAGCTTTCACAGTCTCTGTACTGGAAGGCTAACAGTCTTCTAGGCATAACTTTCTCCTGCATGTAGGTTTTTCTGCCTCTTTCCTTCAAAAGATGGTTTCAGAACTTGCATATTACCTACATTGAAGAATGGCAAGAAACGGCTGCAGTGCTGTTTTAGCACTTCCAAGTTAAATCAGTCTGATAAAAGGACATCCTGTGAAATTTCAGCATAGTTTATCCTTGGCTGCTGGGGAAAAAATTATGACTCATGCATTATGTATGCATCGTTACTTGAGATGTGCAAGCAATTAACTGTCCCTGTGTAAACAGCATTTATTATTTGAATCTTAGCCATAAACTTGTCCCTAAAATGTGAACAGATGAAAAAAAGCGATTTTGTTTCCATTAAGGAATATTGACCAAGTCTGGAAATTATGATGACCCAACTACAAATCATAATACAGAATACTGACTGTGTGTAGCCTAACATCCTCCTCACTCAGCTGAGGAGATGTTGAGGCACAGAGGGGAAGTGGTTCTTAGTTACCAAAGAAAGATGAGAAACTATCTGAAAAACATGCAATTTCTATTATCATTCAAAAGACTTAAAAGTATCCTAAATGTCTCAAAAAGCATAAACAAAAATGAAAAGCCTTCCACTAAGACAAGCCTCTTTAAAATTTTTTTCAGGAACTGAAAGTAGGGAGTTAGAAGAGGGTATCTCAATGTTATCCTACCTTGACACTCTTAAGTAGGCTAAAACATAAATGGAGAGGAGATTAATCAGATGTTTCAGAAAACTTGCTGGAAACAAGCAAAGACTGTTTTTTTTAGAAAGATTCCAGCTACATTTAGCAGTATTTTCATTTTAATAAAGGTCACTAGGAGTGTTTTTTGACATCTTCAACTGCAAAGACTTTGTTCTGGGCTGTTCAGTATGTGTTCTGGTAGCACATCTTATTTTTCTGATTTGGCCCTATAGTACCTCACAAATAGAACAAGTTTTTAACTCATTACAGAATATCTGCAAGAACTTCCAATAAATGCGACTGCATCCCTTTTGATTTCTCTATCAAATTACACAGTGTAGCACAATTTACAAAACCAAGATGGCTCCTTCTTAGCAAATATTTGAAATTCTGAAATAGTTTTTGATTTCTAAAACAGTTCAGAGATAAATTAAGGGAAACAAAAGATATACAATCTCAATCTTTCTAAACAGGGTTATACAGATAGAGATTTCAGAAAACATCATTAATTAAATATGGATGTAGCATTAATTTTTAATATTGTCCAATGTCCTCTCAGTAAAATTTACCTTCCCAATATTTAACTAAGTATATCTAGATGTAGACCAAGACGACTTTTCAGGTTGTTTTCATATTTACTAGGTTTTGTCATCACTCAGAGTAGTCTTTGGTAATACATTCTATTCAGAGGTAACTTTAAGATGTTCAAAACCAGTGTGACCTATTCTGTTTTTTCAGCAAAACTCTCAGTGGTACATACAGTTGGGGGACAATGAAATGAAGATGAAAATATGTGGTTGAAAGAAGGCGACCCCCCTGAAAACTTTCAAGTGAGAAAGGAGAACAAACTACAAAAAGGCAAATTGGAAAAAGGAAGACATATTGAAACAATATGGCAGCATTTAGAGCCTTTTTCTCAAAGAAGCTGTATATTCAATTTTAGTAGGAATGGCAGCAGAGATCCTAAATACCCACAATCTACTTCACAGTGGTATTGTCTTCATGAGGATTGCAGGTTTTTGTACCTGCCATTCTACTCTGTTTTTTAGAATAAATTATAATTCAAGCAGTTATTGTACTAAAATAGTTCCAAAAGATCATGTTACACAGAAACCTTCAAAATTAGCTGTTTACGACTTAAAAGCATGTAATACTGAAAAAATATCTCAAAATCAATGCGAACTTTCGAAGCAAGCTCCAGCCAACTCTAATAACAAGAGTCTGTCAAGTTATACATCTTTCCCTAATGTAATCAATTAATCTTTTCATAACCTTCACACTAACAGAAATAATAGAAAATAAAGTTTTATGGGAAGAAAGGTAAATACACTTTTCTACAAAGTTAACACAGAACTTTTTTTTTTGTTGTTCTGGCTTTACATTTAAATTATGCATCTGTATGATTGCACTCCGTAGTCACCGGGCTTGGTCTCATTTGAGTACACTGCACCCTATTACTCAGATTGGTCACTCCAATTTTTGTATTTGGTACAGTGTAGTTCCCGTCAGAGAAAGTTATTGCCCATTTGCTGAAGGAAACAGCTATGAGAAAAAAGTGTGAAACTTGATCTGAAACATAACATGAAAAAAGGGAAGAGGTAGACTAATGCTCATTAACGTGTATGCCCTGCAACTGGAGGAAAACACACCATCTTCCTTAGATCTTCTAGTACTGAAAGAAAAACTAGCTTACTGGACTAAACTTAATGCTACTATGATTTACAGTATTATATTTATACACACAGTTTCTGTGTTTGGTTAAGAAAAACAGAAGACAAGAAGTCTTTGAATATATGTTAACTACGCGTTCATTATATGTTTCTTTAAAATACTTCCATAATTTGGAACATGGTATGTTTAGTAGAGCATTTTTGTGTGTGGGTTATGGGATGCAAAAGGCAAAGAAATAGCACACATTAGATCATACGCTATGCTACATTTTTTTCTCCCATCACTGTGCTGATAGCTGCAAAACTATCATTCACCTTCTTCTGTATAAATCAGAAGACAGTTGGGGCTGCTTTAACTTGCAGTGTCTGTTAAAAAAATTGAAGGGTAAATATCGATGCAAGGAAATGAGGATCTGTTGAATGCATTATGTTAACATTGCTCTATGTAAACATCCCACCTCAGCATGTACTTGCATTTATTTCTTGTGTACTTACTTTGAACTCCATGGGAGCGAACTATTTTCCAGGTTTCTGAGGCTACCTCTTTTATATCCACTTGGTAATGATGAATGGGCACACCTCCATGTGAATCTGGCTTATTGAACAAAACTTTGGCAGTAGTTTGCGACAACTCTAAAACTCGTACTCCGTAAGGATTTGATGGCACATCTAAAAAATTAAAAACATTAATTTAATAATCAGCAGCAACTAGACAGACCTAAACAGTTGATAATTTACCCCAAAAAGTTTCCTTAGCATCTTAAAATGTGAAAAAATAAATCTACAATATGATGTAATAATGTTTAGATTAGATAAACAGCTTAAGCTTTCTAAGAGAGAGCTGTAAGAAAACCGCATCTACTTTCTCGTATGAAAAAATTATGCAAAACCACTTTCAATTTCTGCCTTTCATTTATAATATGATCTTTTTTAATAGTTAATTTCATTGTAGGGAAATGTAAGAGATTCATTTGTTTACTGCACAATTATGTGAAAGACAATAACAAACTTTAAATCCAATTTAACAAGAGGAACAGTTATGGCTAAATAGATCATTCAGAGTCCGAATTCTTCTAAATAAGATTAAGACAAAAATGTACAAATAATTTAGCAATTTTTATGAAACTCTGAAATACAGCTGACAACATGAATCCTTTTTTTTTTCAGAAGACTGGATTCCAAGCTACTAGAAAGGAATATAAATGGAAGGTTTCTATTCTTTTTTCTGTTTAAGAAATAATCTACGTAATAGGTCGAAAGAAACATTTTCTCTGAAATCAAAAGCAAGTACGTATCTTTCAAAATAGAAAAGACCTATGAAAATAAATCAGGTGTCTGTAGGTGTTGAGATGCTAAATATGAAACAAAAGCAAAGAAATAACCTTGGGAGCAGTACATCTTTAAAAAGAGAAACATCATGTTACTTTTACAACGTAAGACCAAACTAACACATAGAAGACTTAAGGACTAACTTTCTAATTGTCCTACATTTTAAAGTGCAATAACAACAAAAAATTTAAAATACTAGGAAGAATTTTAATTCTGCGGACAGAATATCAGGGATTTCAAACACCATTAAAAATTTCTTTTCTCATATATCTGACAATTTTGTTTCATACCTGCTTACAGATTTGGCATTACTTTTGTCTGCATGGTATGGAAGATATTTTTATAAGGACATGTAAGAATCTGAGTCAAAGCCTATCAGTTGGTTAGTGGGTACTGAACTATTTACATAAAATGTGGTCTTTATTCAAGGACTGTCAAAGAGTTGGGAATAAACAGAGAATCAATATGAGCTTCACCCAGTATTGTACGCGAATGAAAATGAGCCAAATAATGTTAATAAAATATTTAAGAATGGATCTAAGGACATATTCAGCCACAAATTCTCAGGAAAAGGACACCTTCCAAAGCTACTCTAAAGGGGCTGATCTGTATAACCTTTTAATATCAGGCACCTAATTTTTTCCAGTTGCCAGAGTGTATTAATGCTAATATCATACCTCTTATAGTCAGCATTTCTGAGCACAGGTCTCCTGAAACTTCTAGTGCTTGGTGCTTATTGGGTTAAAACCAGCACAGATGTATTTACATGGAGGAATAATTTTAGTATTATTTACTTAAAGACCCAACTATATCAACCCATGACACTAAAGTTTTGAGTAGAATGCAAATCTTTGAGGGGTACAAACCCTCCAATCCTATCTTATTCCAGGAAACATTCATTTCGTCAGGATATAGAATGTTGAAGAAACAGTTATGAGTTGCTTGCTATGTAAGCATTGATCCCAAAATCAGAGGAGGATGAGGATTAGAACCAGCCTGTGACTCCTTTCCTGCAGGTTGTCATTATAGCTGAGAGTAATTTTATTCTTTTTCCCCAATAGCCACAGTACCTTAAGCACAATTCTTTCTCTCCCTAGCTCAAATGACTGTTCTGACAGAGGTGGGAAAAATACAGCATAAGAATGCCAGCAAAAGCAATTCAGGATAGCTGAAGTGAAGCAGCATATCACTGTATGAATGATGTGGATACCAGTCACTTGGGAAGATTAATATAGTTCAGCAGTGCTGAAGATAAATGCTCTTTGGATTTAACTGCAAGCTGAAAGCTGCTGTGGATACCTATAATATTAGAAATAGTTTCCAGACACTTTTATTCCTGTTCTGTTAAAAGATTTCAATACAAGAGAAAAAGTTTTGTTTAAGGTTGAACAACTATTTGATTACACTCAAGGTATTTTTATGTTAGTTTTTGTATGCTCTTTTTATAAGACAATTACTGTTACTTCAGTTTCAATCAGAACAATTATTTGATCAATGGTATGAAACAGAAGTGTGTTATTTACATATACAATTTGTTCTTGATTTTCATAATGTTAAGGAGATCACTTTTCCTTGTGTCTTTATGTTTGCGTAAGATTAACTGTAATAAACACGGCATAGGAAAGAAGACATTCTTCAAGAAGAACCTTATGTTCTCTACTGCAGATTCAAGTATAATTTCTGACAAATAAAGATATGATCACATTTAGTAACAAGCATAAAATGAAGATTCTGTGAAAAGCCAGTAAAATATTTTGCCTAACTAGCACAATGCAATATGTTTAAAACTCATTTAAGTGTGAAATACATCCACAACACTATTTTAAGTATGCATCCCACAAGACAAACAACCCATGCATGTAGGTAACATTTATGCAGTTTTCAGAGTTGAACTATGTAAGTTTTTAAGGTAAGAGTGAATTTAACTGAAGAAAATACAACAGGAGATATAGCCCTAGTCAGAGCCAGTAACAAATACTAGCAGTTCCATTAAGATAGAATAAAACACCTACTAACTTTTTCAGGCTAGACAAATCTAGAATTTTTTTCCCAAAGATCATCAGCAACATAATGAACTGAATTTAATTCTGTAGTTCTCTAATGAGTATGAATTTGATCATGCAAAGTAAACAGACCTCTGGTCCTGATCTAGATAAATATTTCAGCATTTGACCTTTCCCCCGTCAGCTGAAATTGTTTGGAGCATCACCATGATTTTTATGTTAGAACTGCAAGGCTTTTGGCTCAATGTTTATCAGGAGTGAAGATTAATTTGTAAAGTTGTGTACTCTGAATTCTGCATCTGGAAGTACAGAACTGTGGATGCTTCTTGTTCTTCTTTAAGACCAACCAAATGAATATTAGAGTTCAGCTGTGGGCACTGATAACTATATACTTTTATGGATATAAGTTGAAGGACTATATAGTAGAGAAAGTAGGTGCTTTCTTTATTATGATCTAAAGATCACCTAGTGATGGCACAGATTCTGATACACTTTCTCAGAAGTTCCACTTCTATCTTGTCAAATACACTTCTGTCAAAACAAGGGATGATTCATCAAAAGCTCACCCTTTAAATTAAAATAAGTCATTAAAAGAAACAAGTGTGAGATACTTAGTCAACTTCATCCTCTTTCCACAGTGTCTATTCTTGTGTTCAGTAAGTGACTGCATTCATGTATGATGTTAAGGAATCCCTTAAAAAATAAAACAAAAAGAGATCCCCAAAGAATAACTTGATGTATTTTATACTCGGCACATAAAGCTGTTAGCATGGCTGAACTTTGTGATACACTGGCCTAGATTAAGTAGTATTGGTTTGGTTCCAAAATATTATCGCAGCTGATAGAGAAGTACACACAAAATTATGACTACATCTTTATCTCCACTGATATGTAAGTACTCTTTCAAGTCTAGTACTATGATTACCCAACTCATTCGATAAATGACCACCATTCTGGGGATTTTCTTTTCAAGCTATTTTTCCTGATAGTTTTATGGAAGAAAATTTTCCTTCTGAGAGTTTAGCAGTCCTGGTGTAAATGCAGAAAAATAAATGATAGTGTGAGAGTAGGTAGTGGGGTCAGAGATTCATCTTCCAATTAGCCCTTGTCTCCTATGTCGTGTCAATATGTTCCTAGTGCAGTTTTTCAGCTTTTCCTGTCTCTGTATATCTGGCATATAGATATTGACTGAAAGTAACTATGTCTAAATGCTGAACACAAGTAGTATCCGGAGCAGGGCAGGGAAAGAGATGGGGCTACAGACTAGACCTATGGAATCAAAAATCTCCATTAAATAGTACATGCTTATACATCCTTACAATTGAGAAAAATTTCAATATTAATTCTACAGGTTAGGCTCATAGCTAATTTTTAAACTATGTTCACTGCCTATTAATACAGTTTCTGCCAGCAGTTGTTCCTGTTAACACTTAGCCACTTCAAGTTTGTGTTGAGTTCAGTTCCAGGCATGATATTATAAGATCAGAATCTCAACCTTCATTAAAAATGAAAGTATATTCTATGTGCAAAGACTGAAAAAAGATTGAGGTGAAAAGGTGAATCAGACTATTTATCTGAACTTTTAACCCCTTTGCCATCCCAGAATAGAAGAAGGGGAAAGCAAAATCTAAGATGAGTGAGGCCATGAGACACAGAAGTGAATCCGGATTTATATTTTAGGATCTCTGGATTCGGTCCAGTTACACACTGCTACGTACAAAATAAACATTAATATTTAAAGACAATATTTACTTGAAAAGTCAAGTTTATCTATAAAAAACCATTTAAAATAGCAGAAAGGAAAAATGCTTTGCTAGTTAATACCATCTCTCTGCATACTGATATTTCACATAAACTATGACTAAGCTACAGCTGGGCAAATCTAGGAATATCTGTGCTCATCTTAGGCTCTGAAAGCCATTGGGATAATCTGCCAAGCTCACCTGGCTTGCCAAAGCCTAAGCTTGTCACAGAAAAAAACCAGAGTATAAGAAGGCTTCTAAAATAAAAGTTGTGGTTGTGATGTGAAGTAATAAATTTGCAGCTGCAAGAAATGAAAAAAGACTGGTTCTTTTCACATTCTACATGTTAGTTATAACGCAATTTAAATGCTTAAGCAATGTAAAAAGGAGGGTGTCAACCATATGGTATTTTCAAGAGTTGATCACCACAAGTCAGGTGATTAAAAGGTGATTAACCTTTTAAAAAGCACAGAAGTTTCTCAGCATTTACCAGTAAAGGCCAGCACCTTTCAGTGTGAAACCTTAGACTGGCTGCAATTATTCAATTGTTTTGAAAGGTTTAAAGTGTCTGGAATTCAGGCTGATCCAGTAGGTCTGTATAATTTGAGTGAACAGGTATAGTTTTCTTGCCATACAACATGGTATGGTTGCAAATCGTGTCTAAATTCTGAAAGAAAACTTTTTCTACCGTTGGTAAGACTAATTTCTTAAGAAGGGCAACAGAAATAAAGATTATGGCATTGTGACAGTACGATTACATTTTAACTAGCAGTAATATAAAAAAAAGGGTAGTTTGATTCTGCTGAAAACTGGCAGAGCAAAAATATGGAAGAAAACATGATGCAACAAGTCATTCCTGAAGAATTTTAAGTGGAAACTATTCAGTAAAATGATAATTATTTGTAAAATTTATTCTACCAGCAGACTTTACTTAATACTGTCTCCAAGCTAGAACTAGTATTTATTTTTCCTGACAGAACCAGGAAATGCCCCAGCATTAGTACTTACAGTCAAAGACAGAAGGAAATCTGTATGTATTGAAATGCATGAAAAAGTTTTATGGGCTTCAATATGGAAACTATCAATCATTAGGGCTTCCTAATCTACCAAAGTGAAGCAACAAAGGCAGTAGAACTAGAAAGCAAGCTGCATTTCACATTTTATATCTGTAATTATTGTGGTGGCTTTAGCCTCCATCTCCCTAGTTGCTTTTCATTTCCAGCTTATTCTAGCTTAAGTGCAAAACTTGTAGCAGTGAACTACATTTGTTATTTGCAGGTTTTTATTCTTAAAAAAGTCTATTTAGATGCAAATGCTGATAATGTAAATCTTTCAGGATACTCTGAATATTATGCATTACACTCCTGTAAGTAGTGCCTAGCATAATGGAGCCTGACACCCCTAGCCCCACATAAATTCTAAACTACAATGTTAAGGATGCATATTCATTTCATGTAATTATATAGAATGTCTATATATAGCTCATGCTTTTCATAATAACTTCCCATAATTCTTTATTCATCAGATACTCACTAAATATACCCTGACTTACCTTTTCATAATTCCAATATTTTTTTTTTGAAGTATTCATCAAACTTTCTGAAGAACTGAAAAAATATTACACCATTGCAATAGTAGAAAATAGTAAGCTGCTTGAAAACTGCATCAGTAACATTTCTGTTATAGTTGTATTAAAAAGCTAAAAATTAAAAAAAAATACAGCTTGCATGGAGTTATCTGCTCTTTCTTGAATTTCCAGGGCTCTCATGTGAGAATTTGCTGAAGCACAATACACTATCAATATATGGTGTTCTTTTCCAACTAATAATGAAAAATACTTTTTATTAATTATTAGAATAATCATCATGCAGTATCATGCACTGCAATGTTTTAGGATACTGTTTTGCAAATCTAAGAGAAATATCATCAGATATACAATATGTGCTGAGATGCTCTCGTAAGTGCATACAACTTTATGAAAAAACAGTGCACAGCAAAAAACATAACCTGAGTTTCTCTGTTTTCATTGGCATTACTGCTCAATTTTCTGATTTTTTTCTGTCCTAAGAGGTAAGACACCAGAGAGGTGCAATTGGGGTTTGTCCTTCCCATTCCTATCCTGATTTTAAGACTGACTTCTAGTGGCAAGTCTTCTGCCTTCCAGACTAAGAGAAATTCAGAAATTATTCTGGCAGATTTCACACTGCACTTACACTGCTTTTCCCTTCCAGCGAAGCGTCACATATAACAAATCCTAGAGATGATACTCTGGAGACAAGTGTAGCACCCAGCCCAGCAGGACAGGCAGAACATGTGCTGTTGTTGAATTTACAGATGCACATGTTGACCTAAAGAGACAGCATGCTACTGAAGGGAAATAGACGTAACTGACTAAAAGCAGAGGGTCATGTACAGCCCTTATGTTTGATGACTTTAATGTAATTCTGCAAATCGTATGCCAGCCACAAATATTTATATAATCACGTCCTGAGACTTTTTAGAGAGCTAAATCTACTTCCTAAATTAAATGACAGAAGTAATATATACATAATAGATGTGGTTTACCTGTTCAAATCAATGTTAACTTCCTGCACGTTTTGAGATTTCTTAATTACAGAGTAGAAATTAATAATGGAACAAAAATTAATTGTTTTTCCTTAAAATTTAGAGCATTTCTATTACTACGTCAATTTTGAACGTCACAGAGAGTATTCATTTTTCATATTTAATGTCACATATGTGACATTAAATGTACTACTGATGAGCTGCTCATCAGTACTGATGAGTCACAGTTTTAGCTTTGTTATGGAAACTCAATTGTTCAAGTAATTCCACTGAAATAAATGGGATCAACCAGTTAAATAATAATGAACATGACTGAAGATTCTACAAACTGTTCACTTTTGGAATTTCTTTTCACAAAAATTAAGATTATTCTAGGTATGACTGTGTAAATCCTTATATCGAGGAGAGATTTGTAAAATAGAAAGTAAAGAATGTATTGTATGAAATTAGGACTTAGCTGGGGCTAGGGATGGTCACATGCAAGAGAAAAAGGTAATATATTTCTCATTAGTCATATGTACCTATCAGAAGATCAACAATACAGCTAATACCCTCCAAAAGTTCTAAAATTAAGGGGAATGGGTCTTCCAGATAATGTAAAATTGTAGCACATAGAAATCTGTTTTGTCAATAAAACTCCACATTTTCCTACATTAGGAAGCTCAGTACTTTTGATCACCGTTCAAAGACAAAAAAATAGTATAGTATTCATGGTAAAAGTGTGTGCTAGTAATCCATCCTTTAGAGGTAATGAGAAAAATTTTACATGTTGTGTACAACTAAGAAATTTCTTAATAAACAACTATTCTTTATAACTCCTGAGAAACCGAAAGAAAATAATAACCCTATTGAGGTGTCCTGGTTTCAGCTATAAAACTATAAAAATTAAAAAACTATAAAAATTAAACTATATTAAAAAATTAAAAAAATATAAAAATTAAAACACCAGGCTGAGTAAGAAAGCCTCCCTATGACTGGATGTGCACATTTCAGCAAAGTATAAAAGTCCTCCTAGCAGGGCTCCAAAGAGATTATTTTATTATTAAAAAAAAATAAAATAACCAAAGCTTACAGCTGAAACATTGAAGAGCATAAAAAATATACAAGTTCCTTTTTTTTTTTTTTTTTTAATATACAAGACCTTGGTTCTATCTGTCCCCATCAATAAGTATCAGCCAATCTGGCAGTACGGTGTGACCTGAAAGTTACATGATGAAAATAGTCTGTAACAATGCATCACAAGGGGTGTATACCTTTCAGTGTGGCTGTACCTTTGGTACTACAAACTGCATTATTACTCCATAGATGTCATTAAAACTGAAACAATTTGCATCATCTATGTAGATACAAATGTTGGGAGACCTCAAAGCTTGCTCAACAAGCATTAGTCCATTCCACAAGAAAATATACCTGAACGGAATACTAAGAAACTCTCATTTGCTCTCAGTCAACAATTATTTCTGTCAAAGAACAAGCATACAATCATATTTTTATATTTCCCTAAACAACTATAGATGGACCTAAGAATATTCAGAAATTCTGTAACGGTTGGAGAATATGTCTGAGCTTAAATTTAAACCTAGCATTTCGGGTCAAACTCTGCTTTTAAATAACTAAAAGTCCAAACGAAGACAGAAGTATTTGAGTTTTTTGACATCCTTGGTTTATCAAGAAAATACCAGGGAGAAAAAGCAAAAAAATACTTTCCAAATTCTTTCTTATTTTTACTGCCTGCAAACCATATCTCTCCACTGAAGTAATGAAAAAAACCAGTTATAAACATAGGATGTAGTAAGGGCAAAGGAAAAAAGTTATTATTTTATTTTTCCCATATCAGAAGGCCTTACAATTAAAACCAAAGAGGGAAATGGTTTATTTTACTTTATAGTGCAACTCAATTTTCAGAGAATTAAAATTAACTGCAAACATTCAATTGGAATAAACAGAGAAGAGTCTCTGAACTTAATTTTGATTAAAATAGAAAAAATACTTAAAGAAAAGGGAACAACTTCAAACTTACCAGCTTGACCAAGTGTATACTCTTGATATCTTGTTCCTATTCTGTTTGTGGCTGTACAATTATATCGTCCAAAATCACTGTCAGATGTGGGAGCAATCTTTAAAATGAATATGGTTTGTAAATATTGGTTTCTAATTAAATATCAAAGTTTAAAAAAAAAATCAGAATGAAAAATGGGGACATTGCTCAACTTTATAATTTTACTTTTAAACAAGAAAAAAATCTAATAAACTTCGTATGTTTTTATACATGCTATTTGCATAAACTGATATTTTGACTGAAATAAGCAATTATATGTCGAAAATTGTCGATTCCTATAGGTGCTGCAAGAATAATATTTTACTTTTTATTGTTTGCAGGATTCACAATACATCAGACATTGCAGGGGGGTTGGAAGTAGATGTAATGTGATGTGACTCAACTGTAAATTCAGTTGAGTAAGTATTTATGACAGAACAAATCATGGATAACATACGGAGGTAATGCCTCACTGGAATCTAGCTTAGCTGACCAGCTCTTCAGGTGACAGTAGAATGGGAGAGCCCTTAGGGAACCACAGACTGTGAAGCATATTTTATGTTGTTAAGCTTTACTTAACAACATAGGGTTAAACAAAACCCTAAAGATGACATTCAAACAAGAGTAAGACTATGCTTCTTAGAATACATATCCTCTACTACAGAATCAAGGTTACTTGCTTGGACTTTAGGAAAAAAAGTTGGGTTTTTTTTCAGTGCACTGTAAACCTCTTGCTTGGGATTTGAAGAAGGTCTCCCAGTCAGCTTAGCTTTATAGCTTCTCAACCTTTTTTCCCACGGCAACTGAGAAGCTAATGCCCAGACATAAGCCTGAAACTAGACAGAAATGAAGAAAACTAACTTCTTCCACACCTGTGTAGGAAGACAGTATGTCATCCCTGTAATAGGTGAGAATGGGGTTGAAGACACCAGTTACACTTTGTTGTGAATTAATTAAGTACCATGATTTGCTATACACTATTTCTGAGTCATTCCAAATTTGGTCAAGTCAATAAAGTAAATAGATAATTAAGATGCATTCTCTGTCTTCTACCTTTCTCATGTTTTGTTCTTACAGGCACCTTTAAGATAACAGCAGCTTAGCTTATTTTTCCAATGCCTCTATGAAGAAACAGCTGTTACAGCCAATTGCAGTTCCTTACCACTTTACCCTTCTGCTTTGTTCTTGGCTGAAATCACATAAATCCTTTTGTATATATATGTCACCACGTTTCCCTTTTACATTTCCATTTCACATTTCCCTTTTAAGCCTTACCTCTAGAATCAGCTTTTTTCCTGTACTGTAGGTCTTCAGATGTGTTGTATTTTTTACCGGTAAAACTAATTTTCCTCTTCTCCACTGAACTGAGGCAGACGGATTTGCTAGCACCTCACAGCTTATATTGATGGGATTGCCTTCCCAAGAGTAATACATAGTATGATTTGATACAAATGTTGGAGCATCTGGAAAAGTTAATACAAGAATACATCAACTGTTTTAGCAAAACAAACTATATACCTTTATCCAAGCATTCATGTTCACATAAAAATTTCAGTTGATTGCTTTGTCAGTTTATTATGGACCATGAAAACATCAGTATCCAACCTTGAGTTTCTTGAGCCTATATTTTGTTAGCTTTCTCCTCTCCTGAAACCATTTCAGCTGAAATTCTCAGGAAGAGAATACCTGCTGATTATATTTAGCAGGTATTTAGCATTTAGAAAGACATTATCTCAGAAATTACAAAGAATGTTTATTCCTGAAGATGAGGAGCTCTTCAGCCAGATACTGTATCACAAAAGGGAGGTGACCTCTGAAATTTATAATCTGTTAATTTGCTGATTTTATAGTTTCTTCTTTTGCTACGGAGAAATTACATTCAGTCTCCAAATTTTCATAGATGTTTAAGAGCTTCAATCCCTTCTCACTGGAATTCTTATAGTTTATGAAATCTTTCTGAAGAGTGATGTTTAGTTGTGTGAATAAACCTAGAAGAAAGTAAATAAAAGAATACCTAAAATGTTGCAATATATTCTATGTATGTCACAAAAAAGTATTCTGTGTATCAGTACGTAGTTAGGATAATCTTTACACCAGTTTCTTATGAAATCAGAAAGCTACAGACAAATAAAAAGATGGCGCATCTTCCTTAAAAACCTGCCCATAAACGGCTATGTGCAAACACTGAGTATGACACAGAGGAAATAGCTGGCATGAAAACTAACTATGACTTTCAGATCACAATGCCATCAGGAAAAGAATTATCTCTTCTAATCACTCTCTCTAAGGTGCAGGAACAGTTTAATGGTCTCTAGAAAATGAGAGGCAGTAGAACTTTCCTTGTTCTTCTATTTATGTCCAGGGTAAACCACATTTTTGGTCTATTCAATATTTGCAAATATTTTTTTTTTATTTTAATCCCACTTTTATTGTATTTTAACAGTATTAAGAAAATATTCCTTACATTACTGCAAGTCAGGAAAACTCTCTAGCACTTCAATATCAAAACAGAATTATCAATTACAGCTGATGTCATGGTTATCTCTTTTAATATTTAAAATGCATCTATATATATTTTTGTTTTGATAAATAGCTCCTAAATATTTCTATATGCATGTCTGAAAATTCTATTCTAGACTTCTCAAAATATTTTTGGGTAGAAAATGACTAGAGATCAAGTAGAAATGAGAAGATGGACCTTGTCATATATTAATATATATTAAGGATACTTAAATGGAATATATTTACAGTACAAAAAGAGAAAAAAGCTCCTATGAAGATCAGTAAAAAAGTTAAAACCAATAAAAAAATAAAAATATGCTCTGCTTAGCTTCTAGATAACTCAGGATTAATTTATGCCTGACCAAAAAAAAAAAAATAAAAAAAAATAATCAATCCAGGGTGTAAATGAACTGTCCTTTTTAAGCTTTTGCACACAGTGTTCTACCAGTTAAGACACCATACTGGACTTTTAAATAGCTATATACAGAATTAGAAGCTTGAATATGATTGAGTTTTCTAAAAAAAAAAACAACCTGATGACATTTATTATATCTGAACCTTATGGCACTCTACTAAAAAACCTGAAAACCTTCAGAAAAGTACCAAAGTTACTGTTCGTATTAGTTAGTATAGGCATACAATAAATCACAGAATCATCAAGTGGGTTGGGTTGCAAGAGTCCTTAAAGATCATCCAGTTCCAACCCTCCTGCCATGGGCAGGGACACCTTCCAATTGATTAGGTTGCTCAAAGCCCCATCCAACCTGGCCTTGAATGCTTTCAGGGATGGGGCAACCACAACTTCTCTGGGGAACCTGTTCCAGTGTCTCACAAACCTCACAGCAAATAATTTCTTCCTAATATCTAGTATAAACCTACCCTCTTTCAATTTAAAGCCACTACCCCTGGTCCTACCATCCTTGTAAAAAGTCCCTCTCCAGCTTTTATAGGCCCCCTCTAGGTATTGGAAGGCTCCTGGAAAGCTCCTTGGAGCCTTCTCCAGACTGAACAACCCAAAACCTCTCAGTCTTTCTTCATGGGAGAGATATTCGAGACCTCTGATCATCTCTGTGGCTCTCCTCTGGACCTGCTCTAACAGGTCCACATCTTCCTTGTGCTGCGGACTGCAGAGCTGGACATGGCATCCCAGCTGGCATCTCACAAAAGGTGAGTAAAGGGGGAGAATCACCTCCTGTGACCTGCTGGTCATGCATCTTTTTATTTAGTCCTGTTGTACCAGCTACAGGCAGCAAATTCAGACCAGCCAACTATAGCTATAGCTTGCACTGGAGTGTTTGAACAAGG